>JBAMBR010005197.1:0-67089 GCA_037044475.1 Zaprionus obscuricornis | reverse complement strand
AACGTATACGTGATGTTCTAAGTAAACGTGGCATATTACTTGTTGCAAAAACCACAACAGGAGTAAAAGAAACTTCAGCAGCAGCAACAGCAGAAGCAGCTGCTGCAACAGGTACAGCGGGAACATCAACAGCAGAGACAGGCAATACAAGTATTATCGATATAATTGGTGTAGCTGGCTCACAACCATTTCCCAAATTGTTTGAAGAATATTTGCAGCCAACTGGTTTTAATGGTAAGTTTACTGTTATAATGTTTGCGCTTTTACTTGTCATTTTTTAACAAACAAAAAAATTGTAAAATAAAAATATTTTGTAAAAAAAAAACTCCAAAAGAAAATTTATAATAAAAAATAATAATTTTTGGCGAAATTACAAATTTTAGGAAAAAGAAATTCCAAAAAATAATAATAATAATTTGCATATTAATGCGGACCTGGGGACAGTTTGTTGTGAACTAAAAAACACAATAAAACAAGTAATAAAAAAAATTGTGAATTCAAATTGAATTGCACTACAAACTGTTCCCAAGGTTAGGTTAATATGCAAATTGTTGTTTTTATTAGTTTTCCTTTTTTTAGCTTTTACTTTTTTTTTTTTTTTTTTTTGTGTTTTTTAGTTCACAACAAACTGTCCCCAGGTCCGCATTAATATGCAAATTATTATTATTATTTTTTGGAATTTCTTTTTCCTAAAATTTGTAATTTCGCCAAAAATTATTATTTTTTATTATAAATTTTCTTTTGGAGTTTTTTTTTTACAAAATATTTTTATTTTACAATTTTTTTGTTTGTTAAAAAATGACAAGTAAAAGCGCAAACATTATAACAGTAAACTTACCATTAAAACCAGTTGGCTGCAAATATTCTTCAAACAATTTGGGAAATGGTTGTGAGCCAGCTACACCAATTATATCGATAATACTTGTATTGCCTGTCTCTGCTGTTGATGTTCCCGCTGTACCTGTTGCAGCAGCTGCTTCTGCTGTTGCTGCTGCTGAAGTTTCTTTTACTCCTGTTGTGGTTTTTGCAACAAGTAATATGCCACGTTTACTTAGAACATCACGTATACGTTCACTAACTGTTGAATGATTTGGTTCATCAAGTTCATTAAGATTTGCCAAATGATGTACAATAACACCATGACGTATATAATCATTAACATCATGTCCAACATGTGAACAATATGCACATTGTAAATAATCTTTTTTACTACCAAAACTAAAATTATGAAATTTCATATGCTCACGTATACACATGACAGTATGTGCACAATAATTACAATTTGCAGCCATGCAACGAAAACGATCAGCAATTAATGTTGTTGTATTTTGTTGATCAGTATTTTGTGTTGCATCTGTTATAATATGCGGTTGCAATGATATATTTATCTCAGTGGCATTCTCAACACTATCTACATTTTGTGTTAAACTTTGTGTTAGTACAAAATCATTATTGCTAACTGTTTTATCGATTGTTAATATTGGTAAATCATTTAAGCTAAAAACTTGATTAATTTCCAATTGTAATTCTGATGGATGATGATTAATGACAGCAGCATTATTATTGTTGTTGTTGCTGTTGTTGTTGCTATGGCTGCTGCTGCTGTTGCTGCTGTTGCTCGTTGTTGTTTGTACAATGGGCATTGTTGTTGGTTTTGCGCATAGAAATTCACCAACACCAGCAGCATTTAATTCCAATTGTTGCTTTTGTGGATTTGGAGGTCGTGCTTCTGCAACCAATAAATCACGTAACATTACATCTGCAACATTTGTTGTTATCGTTTCATCATTATTATTTGGCGTCGATGGCGATGGCGATGGCGACGGTTCGGGTTCTGCTAAACGATCGCCAGTAAAGCGACGTACACGTAATTTTGGTGGCAATGTTTCTACTACCACTTGGGTTGCCGTTAAATCTACAGCATCAACATCAACATCAGCTTCCATGGCTTCACTTTCTTCTGCTGCTGCTGCTACTGCTGCTGTTGCTCCTTCTGCTGCTACTGTTGGTGCTTTCACAATTTGTACATCATCTAAATGATGTATTAATAAATGTTGCAACTCTTGACCTATTGTCAACGTTTCTTGATGCAACATTGATGCATTCTGTTCACATGCCTCACATCTACCATTCCAATAAATATGCGGATGTTCAACAGCAAAATGTGTCTCCAAACCAATATATTCATTGGAAAAGAGAAATTTACATGCTGGCATCATGCAATAGAAGGCAGGTTCATTCGTAAACTTTCCACGTAAACAATATGCAACATTTTGTATATGTATACGATTTGCACTCAATATGTTGCACTCTGTACGCTTTGAGGTTGAAGTTTTTGTTGTAGCTGTTAAAGAACTATCCATGGGTACAGTTATAATAGCTGCATTGCCTATAGATTCAGGATCTGGTATATCACTTTCACTGCAACTACTATTTGTTGATTTTGATGTACGTATGCTTGCCTTGCTACTGCCACCACTGACACTGCTGTTGCTATTATTGCTACTGTTACTACTTTTAAGTTTCTTATAAAATTTGTGAAAATTACGAAATATTGATTTTGGACGTTGATTATGGTTATTATTATTATTATGATTATTTTCTGTATGAGTTAAATCAATCCATTCATCAACACGTTGCTGTTGTTCTTCTGGCTGTTCCTGCTGCTGTTGTTGTTCTTCTGGCTGTTGCTGCTGATCCTGTTGTTCTACTGGTTGCTGCAGCTGTTGATGTTGTGGTTCTGTTGCAACTGTCAGTTCAATTGCATCATTTACTGCATCATCTACAATTTCATTGCTAGTCATTGCCTGCAGATTCTGTTGCACTGGTGTCATTGCAATTCTTGTTTCCATTTTGGTAAATGAGGGCGATGACAGCAACAATTGTTGCTGCTGTGACAGCAACTGTTGCTCAAGTGGCTCAGTCAATGTTTCCTCAGTCACAGCTGCTGACAATACTTGCACTTCCGGCTGGTGCTGCTGTTGCTCTTGCTCTTGCTCCTCTTGTATGTCCACTTGCTCCTGCAATGGCAACTGTTTCTGCTGCTCATTTACATCTGCTGCCACTACTGCAGTCTGCTGTTGCTCATCAACCATTTGATCTTCGTCTGACTGTTCAAATTTACATTCATTAATGACCAACAATTGATCATCATCGGGTAAATTTGGTGGCATACCAATGCTACTACTACAAGCGCCCATGGATATAATATCCGATTGTTCCTGTTGTTCAGGCTGCTCAGGGTCTTCCAAGACTTTTTCCAGCTTTGCCTTTGGACTAATTGCAGTTTTCTTATTTATTTTCATATTTTTCTTATTCTCCTTCTTTTTCTTTTTCTTTGCATTTGTTTTTAAATTCTTCTCCGTTAATTTCTTTGTCGTCGTTGTCATTGTTGTTGTTCTTGTTGTTATTGTTGTCGTTGACGGCGTTACAGGATCCATATCAGTGCTAGGCACTTTATTTAGTACACGCTGACGTATACGTAATCTTTTTGCTTGTGTCTTCGATGTAACTTGTGGCACTGCATCAATGCGATATAATATCAATTCTTGACCCAATAATTTGAATGCATCATTTTTTTGCATACCATGTTGTTGTTGCCAATGTTTCTCCAAATTTTTACGATTCATTTGTACATAATCACAAAGATGACAAACATGTATACGCACTGGAATTTTTGAATGTATTCGATTTACAGTTAACATTGTAGCATTCGGACAATTAGTTGTAATATGATGTTCCATTTCATTGGGTCGATGTCGTGGCATTAAACATTTACTACACTGATATTTTAATTCTCCCGTATGTCGTGCAAAATGTTCCGCCCATCCGGCATTTGTTATCTCCAATAATCGTAAACAAAATGGACACTTGTAATTATAATGTATTGTTGTACTACTTGGATAACGTTTTATGCCATACACGGGACGATTATTAATACCAGCGCGTAAGTCTTGTAACATACCAGGGGGTAAACGTGCTGCATGATGTTCAATATGTTTTTGCATATAATGTATGAGCGGAAATCTCATATGTTGATCACAAATTACACAATATTTCGTTGCGGATGATTGAGAATGCCATTCAGGATTTATATTTTTTTTCTCTTTACTTTGCTTTTCTTTTTCCGGCTTCTTATGCTTATCAATTCTGTCATTTGTTTCAATTTGTTTTTGTAACTCTTTAGCATGTTCCTTAGATTTTTCTTCATTTCGTTTCAGTTCATCATATTCTTCTTGTAATTGTTGCTTCAACTGTGCGCAACGTTGCAAACGTACTACACATTTTTTGGTTAAATTTAATTGTTTCATTTTATATGTTTGGCGATTGATGCCATGGCCACCCATAAATGGACGTCCGCGACGTGCCACATTACGTATATAGGGTGCTGATTCATGTGTGCTATAACTGCTGCTAGTCCAACTACTATTGCTACTATCATTGATTGTGAATGTATCTTTTTCACGTTCACGTTCACGTTCACGTTCAACATTATTATCATTATCTTTGTTATGAGTTTTCTGTTGTTCAGCTGTTGCACAATGACGTCTTCCTGTGGCACGTAGCACATCGTCCGAATAATACATTTGTGCTATATCCTCATATAATTTATCCAATTCATTACGTTTGGGTTTACGTCTCGCTGGTGGCGGAGCTAATGGACGTAATAATATTGTTTCCTTGCTGGAATTGGAACTATCATCGTCATCTAATTGTAAAGCGGGACGCTTTGCTGCTGGCATTAATGATGTCGAATCTTTGTATTGTCTGCCGCGTTTTCTTTTCTTTGCAGCAGGAATGTCAGCTATAATTGCTGCAATGGGAACAGCAGTAGCTGAAGTGCTAGTCTCTATACTGGGAACAGTCTCTTTGCTGGGAACAGTAATTATACTGGAAATAGTATCTACACTGGGAACAGTATCTATACTGGAAATATAAGCTTTTTTAGCTAAAGTGGAAACAGCTGCTGTAGTCGTATCATCTTTTGTAACTTCTACAGTTTCCTTTGCCGTTGATATTTCCCCCACTGACTTAGGTTTCGGTTTTGGCTTACTATTCGCTGACAATTTAAAAACATTGCGACTTAATTGCGTTTCATTTAACGTCTCATTGGGACGCCTACGGCGTTTACCAATCAGAATATTTTGGGTTGAGATGCTACAATTATCAGTAGTTTTTTCAAACATTGTCGCTAAATTTTTATTAATACGTTCCTGAGCATTACGATGATATGTTGGCTCCAATTTTTCCTCATCTTCGCTTATAATATTGCCATCAGCGTTCTGTTGCCGTTTAGTTTGTGCATCTTTCTTTTCTTTGGAACGTAAATGTTGAACATAATCCTCATAGACTAAACTGTTCCCAGTAAAGAGTTCATCTTTATCGATTATTGATTTACTTGCCACTGGCATCATTGATTTGCGACGTCGCATTATCTTTTGAAATTTCGTTGGCTCATTATTTTTAAGGATCGACGCCACTTTGTTATCCAATTTTATATCGGATTTTATAGTATCCTCATTGGATTTAATTAAATCACTGGGCACCACAACCATAGCATGTGCATTTGGTCCTAAAACTACTTTAATTTTCGGTAATATTGGTAATTTTTCTTCAACTTTAATTTTATCATCATTAACTTCAACTATAACGGGAATTTTATCTTCCACTTTGACACCTTCATCATCAACTTCCTCTACATTAACATCTTGATTTTCATCGCAATCTGCATCAATATCAACAATTTCAATTTGTTCCGTATTCATATTTTTATCCAATTCAGTATCCTTTTGGATATCCTTAATTATAACTTTTGTTTTGTTTGCTTCACTGTTTGTTGTTTCTTCATCAACTAGTTCAATTTCAACATCATTATCCGAAGAACCAGATGGTGATGATGCGATTTCCACGTTATCTGTGTGATCTGAATGTTCTTCTACATCACTTTTGTCTTTTTTAGATTTATCAATATTAATTTTATCCAGTTTACTTGAATCCTTTTTGCCTGTATTCTTTGCTGTTATCCTATCCTTATCCGTTTTTGATTTTTTCTGTTTATGCACTTTATGATCCGATGATTTAATTTTTGATTTTTCACTACTTGATTTATGAACTTTATTTGTTTTATCTGATTTATTTAGCTTTTCGCTATCATTCTCAACACTATCAGTATCATCATCCGAGACAATTATTTGCCTCGATCTATGCACTTTATCAGACTTTTCAACTCTCATCTTATCTTTATCACTTGACGCGCCCTTTGATTTATGTTTTGTATTAGTTTTATCCGGCTTATCCATTTTATCCGAATTATCTTTTTTCTCTGACTTATCGTTTTTATAAAACTTCTCACTTTTATCTGATTTATCACTTGTATCTGATTTATAACTTTTATCGGACTTATCCGTTTTATTTTTAACAAGTTCCACTTCAACTTCTTCGGTATCATCCCAATTCTCAATTTCATCATCATCATCAACATCAGACTTTTCATTTCTTTTTCTCCCTTCACCTCTATCACTCCCACTTCCTTTTCCCACTCCTCCGCCTCCTGTATCATCATCTTGTCGTTCTTTTGACGACTGCACAACCTTTTTGGGTATTTTAAAATCAATTTTCTTAGTTGGTGCCGATAATACTGCAACATTCCGATAGGATGTATCTAACTGTACGCTTTGCTCATTTTCAGATTGTGTACGCAATGATTTAACAATATCATCGTCAAGTTGTCGCTGCTTTTCAGCAGCTTCAAGCAAACGTTGCTTATCAGCATCCAAATGTCTTTGTCTATCGGCTTCAAATTTTCGATGCTTTTCAGCTTGCATTTTGGCTTTAGCCTCCAAATGTTCACGATAAGTGCGCGGCACAGTGGCCAGTGATGCATTATAACGACTGTTCCCATTGATGTTCTTGTTGTTGTTGTTGCAGTGTCCACCTCTGCCACGATTATTATAGCCACCGCCACCGCCACGAAAAGCAAAGCTACTGTTGCCTTTGTTAAAAACATTGCTGTTGCTGTTGTTGTTGTTGGACCAACTATTTGCATTGTTGTGGTCGCTGTTGTTGTTATAACCAAAATTATTGTTACTTTTGTTGTTGTTGTTGTTTTTCCAACTGTTTGCCTCATTATAATTATTGTTGTTGTTGTTGTATGGTGGAAAATGTCGCGTTTGTCCTTGAAACGGTTGCTGTTGTCCCGTTGGCTTGTTGTTGCTGTTGTTATTGTCCCATTTGGCGCAACGTGGATCACGCAATTTTGTGCCACTTGGTAAGTTTGTATAACGTCCCGTTATTGGATCCTTGGTCACCGTTGTGGGACAAGGAAAGCCAACACCATGTAAATTTGTTTGTTGAAAATTTGGTGTCACAAAATCAAGATTTGAACGTGAATTTGACATCATGTTCATGTTGTTGTTGTTGTTGTTGTTGATACTACCATTGCTGCTATTGCTGCTAGGTGATTGCAACATATTGCTCATAGGTGATTGCAACATGTTGCTGCTAGGTGATTGCAACATGTTGCTGATGGGTGATTGTTGCGGTGTATTTGGTGAATTGTTGATGATTGGTATGCTAATGCCAACTGGTAAATTTACTGTTGGCCAATTGTGTTTGGTTGCTGCTGCTGCAACTTGTATTGGTGATGCTTCCTTTGGTGATATAACAATGTTGTTAATGTTGTTGTTATTGTTGTTGCTGCTGTTGCTGTTGTTGTTAATGTTAATGTTGTTCAAATAGTTTGATTTACGCATTCGTGGATCTTGCACATTTGTTGCCTTCGCCAATGATGGCATTGATTCTGTGCTCACTTTGGGTGCAGCAGCAGCATTAGCACGCAATGCGGCAAGTTTCTTGCGTGCCTCTTCCAATGCTGATTCCTCTGTATCACTAATTATAACTGGACTTACGGCTGGTTGCCGTGGCGGTACAGTTCGTTGATAATATATAAGTGGAGGCGGAGCTGGTGTTGGTGTTGGTGTTGGTGCTGGTGTTGGTGTTGGTGCTGGTGTTGGTGCTGGCGGATTTGATCGACGCTCAAAAACATTAGCGGTATGCGAGAGTGTTGTTGCTGTTGCAGCAACTTTCGATGCTGCTGCTGTTGATGATGGTGGCAATAATGAAATTATGGGTAAAGGTGGTGATGGCGGCGCTGGAGGATTTGTGCGACGTGTAAAATCTTCACGTCGCGTGCCAATTGGTGATGGTAAAGTTAAATCGACAGTTAATATTGGATTGCTGCCGTTGTTACTGTTGCTGCTGTTGCTACTGTTTTTATTACTGCCGCCTCCAACTTCACAACTGCTGCTGCTGCTGCTACTGCTACTGCTACTGCTACTGCTTGTCCTATGATCCATCGCTGGAGGTGGTGATGGCGATGTTAAATCAAACATTAAATTTAATTTTCTTGGCGGTTTCACTCGACGCTCAAAATCTGGTTTAGCTGCTGCTGATGCTGCTGTTGTTGTTGTTGCTATTGGTGCTGCTGCTGCAACAGTTTCAATAGCAACTACAGTTGGTCCAGTCGGCGCCGGCGCCGTTGGCTCTGTTGGTGGCGGTGGATTCAAAAGACGTTTCTTAGCCAATGGTGATGTCAAATCTAAACGCAATGGTATCGTTTCAGTGAGTACAATGGGTGATGTTGCATTATTCCGAGCAGATCTATGCTCATAGTCTGTGCTTACAGTAACAATTGTTGATCTTGTTGCTGCAGTTGTTGCTGTTGCTGTTGTTGTTGTTGTTGTTACTGTTGTTGTTGCTGCTGCTGCTGTTGCTATTACTGTTGATATTTTTGGTGGTGCGGGTGGATTTGATTTACGTATTATATCTTTTGGAGCCGGTAGCACAGTGGGAATAATAAGCGGCACAGTAGCAGCAACTGTTGCTGTTGTTGTTGCAGCTACAGTTGTTCTTGTTGTTGTTATTGCAGTAACTGTTGTTGCTGTTGTTGCAGCAACAATTGCTGTCGTCGCTGTTGCTGTTGCTGTTGCTGCAGCAACAGTTGCTGTTGCCGCTGCTATTGATTTTGATTTCGTTTTCGTTTTATCCAATATTTTCTTTGGTGCTGGCGGATTCGATTTACGCTCAAGCTTGTTATTCTGCAAAGATGCTGAAGTTGCTGTTGTTGTCACTTTAGATGTAGTTGTAGTTGCTACTGTTGTTGACTTAATATCTTGCGAACCACTTGCTTGTTCAGCATCATTGATAACAATAACTTCTGATGAAGATAATAGCTGAAATTTTCAAAATATTTCATTTTTAATAATTTTTTTTTTATTCTTTATCTTTCATTTTCACTTTTATTTTATTTTTTTTTTGTTTGGATTTGTTTTTTACTTTTAACTAATTGCTATGAATATATATTTCACTTCACTTACCGCACCAAAATTGGATTTTAATCGTTCAATAACTCCTTCGATTTTATTTAGCTTGTGTGAGGGAAAATGTTCAAAGAATTGAGCGGCGGTCATTCTAAATAGAATTCACATATAGTATCAAATCAATTTTAATTTATCATCAATCAATCAAACGTCAATCAATCAATCAATCGATCAATTGTCATTCAAACATCCATCCATCCATCAATCAAAATTCGATTGCACTATTTATTATTTATTCACTTACTTGCTATCCAGCAATACGGCAAGCAAATTTAATTTCTTCCATTGCTCCACTGTCATTTGTGATCTATATGCCTCAACGACATTCTTGATGAACGGCGCATAGTTCCTCAGCTGCTGTAGTTTTCCAATACTTTCTGATGATTGACTGTCATCATCATCATCATTATTACAAATTTTCGCCTCAGCTCCTTTCGCTGGGCTCGGTTCGGACATTTCGCCAGATTTAAGTTATTATCAATTTTTTTTTTTTTTTTTTTTTTTATTTCTGAGAATATAAAATTGTACAAAAAAAAGATGAAAATAAAATCAGCTTTGATTTTCAGCTTACAATCCATAATATTATAGTAAGTATCTAGAATTATAATTCTTATTGTTTGAAAACTTATAAAAGTTTTTAACATTATATTTTCCATACTTTCAGAAATTTCTACAATTTAAATTGTATTTTCAGAGTAATATTTCGTATATCTTTTATGATATTCAATTTTCTCCCTCGACGGATCTTTCAATTTTTGTAATTTGAATTCAATTCAATTAATTTTATAAGTTTTACTTTCTATGAGTTGAAGAGTCCACGTAATATAATTATTGCAGTATTTCATAATAGATTTTCTTTCCAACTAACACGAGACACAAAAATTAAACACGTACATATATCGCAACAGGACACTCACGAGTAAAAAAAAAAATAGAAAAAAATGTAAAAATCGTTAAATAAATTTTAAGTTTTTTTTATGTTTTTATTTTATTGCTTTCTTATTCAATAAGCAAATACACTCTATTGATAGAATTGAGTTTTTAGCTTTTTCAAAAATCCGCAGAAATTCTGATTCTACAGAATTTCATCATTTACTTCAATAGAAGTATTATGCTTTCTAGAAATTCTGAAATTTCATATTATCATTGATATCAGTTTACAAATACATTGGAAATTGATGTTCCTTGTAAAAGTTTGTACATCATCTCTATATAAATTATATAAATTATATAAATAACTACAGTGGCTCACAGCTTATTTGACCCACCTTGTATATTCAAATTTAAGTGAGAATAACTTTTTAACTAAAGCAGATATTAAAAAAATAAAAACACAGGTTTTTCGGTGGCTATTTTAGAAATAACAAACAACTTAAATTTTATTCAATTAACAAAAGGTTTTATAATTATTCAACTAAAAAGAAAAATACTGCAGTTTTCTATGTCACAGCTTATTTGACCCACTGCATTTAATGCTCAGCTTCTCTTCTAAGAAGTGTAATTTAACGGTTCTTTTTTTGGTTACTCTTTGCTCAATGTATTCGCAAATAGATTCGATTTCGTCAAGAAAGCACGCGAATTAGCCATGGGAAAACGCACAACCATCGAACTACGTGAATTGGTCCTTAAACAGCATAAAAACGGTGTTTCCCAGCGAGAAATCGCTAAAATTGTGAACATACCAGATGGTACTGTTAAAGCCATCATCCACAGATTCGTTTTTGAAAACCGCGTGGAAGACAAGGGCAGAAAAGCGCCAAATAAGATTTTCACGGAAACGGATGAACGTGAAATTATCAAGAAAATCAAAAAAGATCCAAGGATTTCGGCGCCAAAATTAGTCACTGAAATGCAGGACATAACCCGCTAAAAATTTACTCAATAAACTGTAGCCTTCCAACACCTGCAGCCGACATACAGGCCCATACCATTACATGGCCACCGCCATGCTTTACGGTCCCCTGCAGGTGTTTGCCTTCAAGCTCTGTATTGGGCTTTCTCCACACATAAGTTCGTCCATCGGAGCCAAAAATGTTGAATTTGGACTCATTAGCAAAAATTACGTCGTTCCATAACCCTATATCCTTTTTGATGTGTTCCTTTGCGAACTTTAAGCGGCTGTCTCTATTTTTTTTATTTATGAACGGCTTCTTACGAGGAACTCGGCCATTAAAATCATATTCTCTTAAAACATGTCGGACTGTTTCCGTGCTACATTTTTAGCGGGTTATGTCCTGCATTTCAGTGACTAATTTTGGCGCCGAAATCCTTGGATCTTTTTTGATTTTCTTGATAATTTCACGTTCATCCGTTTCCGTGAAAATCTTATTTGGCGCTTTTCTGCCCTTGTCTTCCACGCGGTTTTCAAAAACGAATCTGTGGATGATGGCTTTAACAGTACCATCTGGTATGTTCACAATTTTAGCGATTTCTCGCTGGGAAACACCGTTTTTATGCTGTTTAAGGACCAATTCACGTAGTTCGATGGTTGTGCGTTTTCCCATGGCTAATTCGCGTGCTTTCTTGACGAAATCGAATCTATTTGCGAATACATTGAGCAAAGAGTAACCAAAAAAAGAACCGTTAAATTACACTTCTTAGAAGAGAAGCTGAGCATTAAATGCAGTGGGTCAAATAAGCTGTGACATAGAAAACTGTAATATTTTTCTTTTTAGTTGAATAATTATAAAACCTTTTGTTAATTGAATAAAATTTAAGTTGTTTGTTATTTCTAAAATAGCCACCGAAAAACCTGTGTTTTTATTTTTTTAATATCTGCTTTAGTTAAAAAGTTATTCTCACTTAAATTTGAATATACAAGGTGGGTCAAATAAGCTGTGAGCCACTGTATATGTACATGAATCTTAATTGTATAATTTTTTCATGGAAATATATTGGCCGTATTAACTGGCAATAGAGTTTCCCCCAACTTGCGATATTCACGCTCGAAAATCATTCAACATTTAAAAATCATGAAAATTTAGTCAAATAATACTCCAATCCTCGGCCCTCACATTCTCCGATAGTTTATGAAAATTTGAGGTCTTTTAAAAAGTAGTTTTGAGAAAAATTAAGACATCGAGGATAACGAATAACTGAGCTATAACTTTAAGAATTTTTGTCAGATTGGCTTACAAACTTTGAGACATATTCTCAAAATGTTAAACTTCAAGACAAGATAAGAAAACTCTATTTTTTTTTAAAGTTAAACCCCTTCTTTAATAGTAAGATTGGAGTTTTACGATTTCGAAGCACGAAATATCCAGCGATGATTTGATAGGATTTTATATTTTTCATATCTTACCTTTATTCATAACTCTTACAGAATTCATGATTTATTTTTATTTACACATTCGGAAGAACCAAAGGAAGAACGAATGAAATTTTAGGTTATGAGTAAAACTATTTTCCGAAAAATTTACTCTCACGAGAGCATACGAAACACAAGAGACACGAACGAAAAAAAGTGAGACCGTTCGAATCAATGGATCGGAATATAAATGATTAGGTCTTAAATGTATTAATTATAATACTAACTTACATGTTAATCGATATCCACTTGAATTAAATTATTAATAATATAATATATAATTATTATTGAAAAAAACTATATATAAATATATATGATATATATATATATATATATATATATATATCCTATATACTATACATAGAAAATTAATAGAAAACAATGGGCACACAAGCACAGAAAGCGAGGTCAAATATTTTACTCTTCACTCTTCTATTCATTTATTTTTTTATACAGTATACATAAATAATAGGGAGAAGCAGACAGACAGACGAAGAGATTACCGTTTTTACCTGAGCTTGAAGCGCACGTGTTTACCTTTATTTCAACATATATACATACATATAATATTATTATTATTAGACAGAGACAAAAGCTCTCAAAGGCTAAGCTTATCAATATCTTATATATATTTTTAAAACTAACCAAAATTTTGTCTCAGGTAATAATTAAATAACTGTTAGAAACATTGGAGTCTTAGATTTTCCCATAATTTATGTTTGTTTATGAAGTTTAACATAAGTCCAATTCTAATAATTGTTGATTGTGTATGTATTAAGCATATAAATTTAATACACACCGTTGTATCCTTCTTCATTAGCTATACAGACGGCAAGCTTTAACGACGCGCTGTTTGCCGCCGCAAAATGCACTAAATGCAATGCAATTTGACTTTTGATAAACAGTACAGCAGTGGCGGACAAACACTTTTTTAACACTTACAAACGAATTAATAAATGTAAACATTACGAACGAAAAACAATTGTTTAAGAATAATACAACACACAAATTAATAACAATGAGTACAAGAGAGCATATTAAATGTTTAGTAAATGCTCGAAACGCGCACAAACATGAAGCCGCCTGCTGCAAACAGACTCAAAACGTAAAAAGAAACACACATAGATCAACCCGCACGTTTTATTACTGCATCGCAGAAATGCGAGTTACGAATGAATATAAAGCAAGCAATTGTTCACATTAAAGATGCCCGAGCGTTGCCACTCTGTTGAAATTAGTTTTTTTTTTCATTTATTTATATGTAAACCATTCTAAATTGCAATTACAAAATATTAAATAAGCCTTTCTAAAAAAAAATTTCATATTATTTATTGTAAAACAAATGTTTTGTTTTATAAACATTTTAATTGTAATGTCTTTTAAACAAGTACTTGCTGACATATGGCAACTTTATTAGCAACAGCTGACAAATACCAAATAAATTCGCCGCACATTTTGTTTTACTTCATTCGACTGCTGCGTTCGCTCTGGCAAATGTATTCTTGCTGTTTCAACGTTTATTTAAGTAGATGTGTGCGCGCTTGCGTAAGTGTGTGTGCGTAGCTATCTCAGGGTAGAAAAAAAGATAAATAAATGGTCGAATGCTTCGTATACTTGGGTAAGATCTCTTTGGCTCTTGCACAACAATCTTTCGTTCGACATTGTGGTCTCTACTGTATGTGTGTGTGAGCGTTTGTATTCATACTTTTTCGGGTATTTATTCAGTTACTGTTGCTTCGCCTTAAAGTTCATTTCGCCGTAGCTATAAACAAGCGTGTTCCAGGCACACACACGCATATGCATAAATATATATACATATGTATTTATGTATATGAATGGAACTTACAGATGTTTTAATTGGATTGAACTGAGGTTAAGACAAAGCAAACGCATGGATTTGGATTTGCAATATTGCGACTTGAATATTAATATATATGAATATATATATATATATATATATGTATATATGAATATGAAATATAACTATAAACTGTAGTTAAGATAAGAACTTCTACATCTGCATATAAACGCATTTAAGTATTCGCTGTGCAGAGATTGAGCACACAAATACAACGCATACATATAACATATGCTACATACATACAAACATATTTTTCTATACAATATGATTGTGTCTAATTTATGTTCACCATTTGAATAGAAAATAATAAAAAAAAAATGACGACTGGACTGGACCAGAGACTCAATGAAACTGGAATGCCACTTAATAAATAGAACCACTCTTTCAATTGGATTATAATCATATCCAAATGGAGAGAACATGCGATCGGGGAAATAGGCAAGAGACATTCTGGGATCACTGCACTTCAAACGCTAGCTCAGCAAAATTCATTTATTCAATTGCAGAAAATTCTCAATTTTCAAAGAGTTGAAATTGAAAAAAAAAAGTATTAATTTCAGAGCTAAACAATTTTAAGAAAGTAAACCTATAATTTATATTTCAACCGCTTAAATAAGAATATCGCTACAAGAAATTTTTAAAGCTCAAATGTTTTTTGTATACCCTTTAAAAAAGGGTATATTAAGTTTGTGCAAATGTGCGTAACAGGCAGAAGGAGGCGTGACAGACCCCATAAAGTACAGTATGTCAAATAATTGTTTGCAAAATAAAAAAGCCATGAAATTTCATTTTCAATCATGGATTTGCCTATTTTAAAATTAATCTTTACATAAATTGTTTTCATTAGTATTGTTAATTAAGCTATTTATATTCATAACAAATCAAAATAATTCCAAAAAAATTAATTCTAATATTAAAAATATTAACAAAATTAAAATTACTACAAGATAAGACTGTAAATTAATTGTTTGCAAAATGCAAACACTATTTGAAAAGAAGACGAAAATAAGGTAACGGGGTAAAATTCTTGGAATTGTCTATTGCTTCGGTCGCTTGTTTCATAGCAAAACCTATTTTTGTGATTGCTTATATTGGCGAAAAGTTTGATTTTAAAAATGCCTGGAGGACTCACAAGTGACATAATAATTCAGCTAGTTTATTTCCACCATGCCAAAGGTAAATCTGCCAAAGAAATTGCTGGGATGCTCTTAATTAAGTTGTGATCGGTTTACAACATCATAAACCGTGCAAATAAAGAGAATCGGCTAGAATTAAAGCAATCTAAGGGCAGGCCACCAAAGCTTACAAAACGAGAACAATCAAAAATTGTACGGAGTGTGGCCGAAAACCCACGAAGTAGCCTTCGGCAGGTGGCGGAATCCATCAATAAGGATTGTGGCAAGGTGGTATCGCACGAGACAATGCGAAAAGTCTTGAACGAGCACAAATAAATTGATTAAAATATAAAAAGTTATTAAAGAATTCATTTTCACGGGTTAATCAGGTAGGCATCAGCTTAGTTATAGCAGTTAACGCAATGGTTTCATATATGTGTAAAAACACACACACATGCAAACGCACGCAAGAGCACAGTATGAGTGAGCGAGGGAGTGCGAGCCCGTAGCGCCACCTGTTTCATCAGAATTTTATTTTCATTACATAACATAAGAACAGTTATATTTTATTCAAGGGTGCTGGGTATTTTACTGTCGGGTGCACACGACTGTAGCTTTCCCTACTTGTTCATATTCGATCGATGTTACGCCAGGAGAGATGACGTAAGCTATTTATGGATCGATTGCAGTGTAAGAAGTAGCATGTTCTTACTAAACCGGGTTGAGGGAATTCTGGGAAGTAAGCTACAAGCGTGATCATTTATACACTACATTATACTGTTACATACACACAAGCACGAACACATACACAAAAATTTCCTTATACAAGAATCAGTAAAATACATAAAAGTTAAAAACGAAAAGTTTTTCATAAAAAAACACAATTTACGGCCTTTTTTTTTTCTATGACAACCATATATAATACAGTATTCCGATTTGAAGCACATTTTATTGTAAAAGTCTCCGCCAAACTCATATTCTTGAATTTTCAGACTAAAAAGTTTTTCATGGAAAAACTCAATTTTCAACCGCATTCTTTTATGATATGATATACAGTGCCCCGATCCGGCTGGTTCCATATACTTTGAAAAAATCGTGGAGGATTACTGTGGTGAACTAGCAAAACTTGCTGTTGTTAACAAACTAGTGCTTCGCTTCGTAGTGATCCTGACAACTTAAATTTTATTAAATATCATTAACACGGACGATTTAAAAGCGATTTTCCGGATTCTTTTAAGGTTCCAGTGTATAGTACTGCCGTATAAATGCGACTATAATTGGTTACGTTCAATTTTATTCCATACATGTGCAAAATATTCATTAGCCATTCATAATGTTAAGATTATATTTTGATTTCCGTTACTATTTTGTTCATTAAATTGCATGCCTTGTAACTCATGCGACAAGTCCTAAATTCGCTTTGGAAATGTTTTTATTGCTTGTCTTTTCAATTATACATACATAGTATGTATATATTCCCAATAGAAATGACGCAATATTTATTTTGATATTATATCTATATGTATGTGGCAAGCCTCAGTTTAAGGGTAGTTTGCTTCTCAAACAGTAAGATTTGTTATTTCTCATAGTCATTTTCACTGATAGACAATTGCGAAATACATGAACTATGGAAATGCTATGCTTTAAGTTTCAGTTCTTCATCATTTCTTTTCTTATTTACTATTGAAATCATATTCAATAGAACTTATGAAACGTAACCCTACAATTTTTGTTCTTTTCATTTTGAACCGTGTTCTTCGTGAAATCGAAGACGGCAAAGTTACGTTTAAGCTTTCTGTTTTGTGCTAATTTGTCGTGTACGATGAGTTGCTTGCTTTGTGCTTTGAGCTTTGTGTAATTAGTAGTTTTCAAATTCACTTTACGAATTACATGCAGCCTGCAGTTTTCCCATGTTTCTTTATTTTCTTTACGATGTATGTTTTCCTCTGTAATTTAAGAACTCCTTTTTATAATAGTTCTCTAATTTTATTAGAGGACTCCGTTCAATTCACCCGTTTTTGAAGTTATAATCAAATTTAGATTGAATTTGTACGAAGTTACAATGATTGTTGATTTTCAGCGGATTTTTTTTTATTACTTCTCATTTTTTTACGTCTCATTTTATCTGGTTTATCACAATTTATCTAAAGAGTTTAGTGATTTTTCTTCTCAGTTTTTACGTCTCATTTTATCTAGTTTATCACAAGTAATCTAAAGAATTTTGTGACACTTCTTATTTCAACTTTGAATCCATTGTGTAGTCCATCTGTTCCATCCAATATTTCAGCAATTATTCCTTTTTACAAAAAGTGGTTGACAAATCTGATAGGTTTAATTTTCTATATAATTATCGAATTTATTTTACTCCGAATTTTTAGAATTTTACATTTACGTTCGCCATTATTTAAAATCGTCTAAAAATAATTAGTTGTATTATAAGATTTCAAATTTATTTTATTGCATCTATTTGCAATATGTAATCTTATCTACGAAATGTATTTATAAACATTCGATTTAATGCGATTTTTATTGTATTTAGAAAAAAAAAAAAAACATTAAAATATGGTTACCAAATAAAGCATAACGATTAATATACGGATACAACACGAAATGAATTTTAAAACAAATGATCTTGAACTATACTAAATGAATTCGAGAATGAATACATTAATTACGGCGAAAGAGAATTACTGCGAACAAAAAAAAAATTAAGAATCATGTTATTAACACACGAATACACGCAGACAAATGTTAATAGCAACGACGTAGACGAATCGGAAATCGGTTTTTTTTTTAGGGCTAAATAAGAAAAATATACGATTTTTCTTGGATTATCAAAAGTTTGCATAGTCTTTTAAAATTATGATTTGAAAAAAAAATTTAAGATTTTTTTTTTTGTAACCTTTTGATTGATGAAATCTTAACACTGCTTTATATATATATCATATATATATTTATAATTTATATTAACAGAATATTAAAAGTATCTATACTTTTTTTTTATCTTATGCCACAAATTGAATTAAAAATGTAAAAATTGTTTTTACAGAGAATTTTTCTTAAGTAATTAACGAGGGTTTAATATATATGCACATATTATATATATACATACATGCATACATATGTATATTTTTATACAAATATATAATATATATGTATATATATAAATGTATTATATTAGCAATTATTGCTTAAATCGCACAATTTGCAATAAAATTTAGCTAATTTAGCTTACCTTTAATTCTGCAGATATTTAATTATTTAGAGGCGTTGTTGTTATTTACCGCTATTATTATTTCTATTTCTCTGCTTTATGTTTTCGCCATGCCGTTCTACTAGCTTTTATTGTGGTGCCGTAAATAAAGGTACATACGTACACCTTGACGCCAACGCGATGTTCACACTTCTACAGTCAAAGTGAGAATGTATAGATACAATGAATTTAATAAGTTCTCTATATTTTAACATGGTCAGTTAATAATACAGGTTTTTTTTCAAGCAAACACACAAAATTGTGACGTCATTGAAAAGAAAATAACAAATGAAAATCATTTAATTATAGTTTGTAAACTTCTTTATACACTTTAAATTGAAATTCAATAATATGAGAAGAACTTTTTCGATTATGAATAAAATGAATTTCTTCTTTTATTTATTAGTAAATTACACAATGTTCGCCTTCTGCTATCTGACATCGGAATGATTGTGTGACCCTTCGTTGTGGCAAACACTGTTGAATTGGTTCGGCGCTCACCAACAAAATGTGAGAAATATACTTATACACAAAGCAAAGAGTAGAAAATTTTTTTATTTTCGCCACGTCAACTTGAATTCGCCGCAACTAATATGAGTCAATTTTTTTTATTCCTGATATTTCGTTTCTCCTTTACTCTGAACTACAGCTACTAGTCAGTCTTCGATTGCTTTAGCAATGAATACATTGTCGGACGGACGCAATTTGTGCTGTATGTATGAAAATGAATATATTGAAATATGGTAGACATACTTATTGGAGCATAATATTCATTGTGAAACTGTACTTTATACATGGCGACACACCACAGAATTTTAGAGAGGATCTGTCTTGTATGTGGTGAGAGAGAGAGAGAAGAATCACAAGAGCCACGTCAGCAGCTGAGAGCTAAGGTAAGTGTAAGTATGGCGTTGGAGCAAGCAAGCAAGCGAATGCAGCGATAAGGAGATTAAAGTAAACAATAAACGGTAAGTACGACTGTACATATACATATATATAAGTATATTTTTGCATATAAATAAGTATCAAGAGGCGAGTAAAACAAAAGCTTCTTCTCGTCTGTTTTAAGCGCTGAATAATTGCTTAGCTTTAAAGCAATCTTAACTTCGTATTGCTCGTAAGCTCCAAAAAAAAAAAAATCCAAATAAGCTTAAGCTTACATTTACAATGTTATGAAATCATATGCATATATACTGAAAGATAATAATTTCTGCAACTTTAAAAATAACTAATAAAAATTCATATTAAAATTTATTATTTAAATACAGTAGAATCCGGTTATAACGACTCTCCTTAAAGCGTCCGTCCGGTTACTACGACTAAAACTCGTTGGCTTTATTGGTCCCCATGCAAACTTATACATACAAACTACTTTCGGTTAGTGTGTCTTCCGGGTATAACGACGTAAAATCGTAGGTCCCTTGAAAGTCGCTATAAGCGAAATCTACTGTATTTAATTATTTTTTTCGAAAACGGGTAATATACCCCTATAAAAAAATATACATTAATACAAACATATGTGAATGAATTGCTATAAGCTGATTGATAAGGATTTAATCTGAGTTGAGTTTTTTGCAAAAATTATACAATTTTTTATATATACATAATATAAAAATTAATATTTTTTTATATTGAAAAAAAAAACAAATTTCAATTCCAATGTTTCTCTATAAAATTGAAATTAATGAATTTATTAACGAACTTTATTTTTTATTTATAGATTCTATTTTTTACGGAACTACTTGATATAGAAGTCTGCATGGATGCTATGAAATACAATATATTCATATCACTCTGAATATCAATATATTTATTTGCCTCCCAGTGCACACTATATTATTAAATGTTAACCATCAATTTTTTGATACACATGTCAAGTCAAAACTCTTCAATGTGCTTCGTCAACTACTGAATATGCGGAAGCTTCCAAATAAGCCTGATCTCAAATATAACACTGAATTCTAATGTCACAGAAGGATAAACTTTATAATTTTTAAATACTTGAATTACGTTTTGAAGATTTCAATTTCAGATTCTATTGTGTGAGAAGTGATCATTGGAATTCAAGAAGAAAATTATTTCATTAGAAATACATTTGAAGATTTTGGTATTGTGGAAGTGACAGCAAATAAATTAAATGATAATGATGAGACCTAAACAAATGACAAAAAAGTGCAAAAATATTTGGAATAACGATATATGAAAGGTCAAATGCTGAAATGGTGGAAAAATATTGACTAATTATTCTATAAAACAAAATATGAAATTGAATAAAATCTACAATTATTTTTTTTAGAAGTAACAAAACAGTGTTTTATTTATGATGTATATATATATATATATATATATATTACATAATTTTTACTTATCGAATTAAGTACAAAATGAGCGCAGAGATTTATTTAATATATATTTATATATGATTATGGAGGGTACAGTTTGGGTATGATCAGATTAGATTGACGAATATGTACTGCATACTGAGTACAGGCAAGATTGTGCGTGTACTAGACTTAACGCTAAATTGTACGATTTTTATTTGTATATATTATATATTCTCTCGCTTAATACTAAGTAAATTTAACAAAATTAATAAAGATCAATTATATTACATACAATAATAATAATAAAAAAAAAATAAAAAAAAATACAAATACAAATACGAATACATTTAAGAAGCACAATTCACATACATTTTATACGATATACGGGAAAAAAATCTTTATTAAGGATATTTTTCTGGAAGAGTTTCCTACTAGTTTTAATACTACAGTCTGCTGCTCTCAGCACCAACGCCGGCGCCATTGTTACGTGGCTTCTCGTAGCCATTGTTGGACATTTGTAGATGTTGAGGCAATTGAGCAGGACGACCATTAGAGGGTAGAGTCTCATCAACACTGAACACTGAATTATCGTGTCCATGCATAGGACGAGCATTAAGTACAGCATCGGGATGTCCCTTTTGTTGAGATTCTTGTTCGGCAACAGCTTCATCTGCCTTAGGTTTACCCTCAAGCAGGAAACAAGTGATCAGGAATAGAATGGAGCCTATTAAGAAGTTAAAAATAAGGAGTGTTAATATGCGAAGTGAAAAAAAAAATTATTGTTAATACTTACTAATGCCATAGAAACCGGCATAGAAGATCATAATGGAGCCACGATAACCGATAACCTTAGCAACGGGATCCACAAGAATTGGCAAATTGCCACCAAAGTTGTTCATCACAAACAGGAAGACACCAATGGTTGAGGAACGCACACGCAACGGAACAATTTCAACAACAATGGCAAATACAATACCGAACCACATTTCAGCAAAGAAATAGCTAAGACCAAGTGTTATCATGGCCCACAATGGATCAAAATAGACTGAACCAAAAGCTGGCAGTGTGGCAATCAATTGACTTAAAGCCAACACAAATGCACGTGATCGGATGCCCATTTTGGCAACAATTTTATCAGAAACAATGCCACCAACAACGACACCAACACTACCAATACCAATGGTAACAGCAAAAAGCCACCAACCAAGATCCACATCCGGGAAATATGTATTATAATAGAGATCAGCATTATAGGCGAAAGTCATGCCGCCGCAATGACGTATTGATGCGGCAATCATTAACATTATCATTGCTGGACTCTTAATAACTTGCCACAAACTGATTGGTTTGCCGCTTGCCGTTGTACGGTCTCCCTCACCGATAGCTTTACGTTCTGGTTCCTTAAGTGTGCTGCCTGTCAGGAAGGCCACAATAAGTGTCAAAACACCAGCGCCCAAATAACACATACGCCATCCAAGATTAAAGAAGTTCAATTTAGTAATATAACGTCCGACCGGGAAGGCAATACCATAACCTCCATAGATGCCCCAATTGAAGATAGCCATGACCAGTGCACGTTTACTTTCCGGAAAGATATCCGACATAATGCCAGTAGCAAGTGGATTACAACCGGATTCACCAGCAGCCATAACCATACGTAAAAGTACTAAATGCCAATATTCTTTAACGGTACCTTGCAATAAAATTGCAATACCAAAGATCACAGTGCAAATGGTTAACATCTTGACGCGATTATATTTATCAGCAGCAAATCCCATAAAGACACCAGCAATGGTAAAGACCAAAATGAATGTTGGTCCAGCCAATATTTGATAATCGATACCCAAACCATTGTAATTCCATTCACAATATCCGGTCCCATTCATATCCAAGGCATAGCAACTTGTTTCATTCTTAACATCGGCACACTGTGTCGTCAATTCGTGACGATTAAAAATGCTGTTGTTCTGCTGACACGCATGATCGCCATAGTCCAGCTCAATGGCTGTCTGCTTGGACGTAACTCCGATGAGATAATGTCCCAATTCTCCTAATATATAGCCAACGGTTAGTATACCTAACACGTAGCTGCTATAAAAGCCGCTCATCTTTTCCAGTATTGGTATCATTTTGACTGTGAATGAAATAGAGGAAGTGATAGGAAAAGTTTAGGAAACTTGCATATAATAGAGTTTTAGGTAATAGCTAAAAAAAAAAAATACTTTACATTATTATGACTGCTTGCATTTCAATTTGTAATATGACAATGAAACATTTGAGCTTCTAATTTATCGACAACTTTCTGCTGATAAGCAGCGAGGACTTAATTAAAATACAAATGATATTGTTTTTTTTTTTTTTTTTTTTTGCGCAATCAGAAAACCTTTCAAGCACAACATGCATGAGAAATTATAATTAAGCATCACGACATAATGACAAATAATCTTGTCACTGTTCCACTTTTGTTCTCCTTTCTTCCCCTTCTGGATTTAATGCCATCCTACAAGGCTAAACAAATTTAATTGATCCAAAAAGATCTTTAAATCGTGACTGGAATTATTTATTTTATATTATTTTATTTTATTTTTTTTTGTAGTCTGACATTCAACATTTGCCATAATTCTTAAATGAAAAATGAAATGAAATGAAAGTGAAGGCGACAACAAACAAAAAAAACGACAATGTGATCGCGCAGTCCTATGTTTCCACCCAAAAATAGAATTACTAAACATTAAAGATCTAGAAAATCTCTTTTAAGCTAAACTAGATTCTACATTAAGCTACTCTAAAGCTTAATTCAATTTGATTGTAAAATTGAATAAACTTTGTAGCTTTTTGTGTTGAAGCTTCAAAGCTTTGTATGCTGTAATTAAGCTGCTGAAAAAATATTCAAGTACTGCAAAGAATAGTCAGCAGAAATTCATAAAATAAACTAATGGAAGATTTTTTTAATAATTTCATAAATTATTCTTATTTCTTTTGAAATTTAATTATCAGTTTTATAAGAGCATTATTTAGTCATCTAATACTTCTCATATATGTATGTTTTTGGTTGGTTGTGACATATAGTGAAAGGCAGCATTTGTAGTACTCTCGTTACGTTTATCAAGTCATTTCAAGGCATTTATCGGGCGTAGTCATTACGCTGCATGTGATTTATGACTTCTATGCATCATAGTTAACGCCAAACGGAAATCATTTAATATATGTGCATATATCTATATCTATATCTATATGGAATGTATATAAATATATAGTGCAAAAAAAATAAAATAAAATAAAATTATGAATAAAATTTAATTGACAAGTTTATTATTATAGATGAAATATAGAATATGTATGTAATTTATGGCAATGGAAATGTATTCTTAGTAATTCTTTATTAATCCGATCCTATCTAGTAAATATTGATTGGAAGCTTAGATGATCAATAGTTGTGAAGATCACAAAATCAAAATATCGGCAGCTTAGAAGATTGTGCAGTAGTTTAGAAGATAAAATGATAATATTGGAATTTAAGAAGTTCAGACGATTATACAGGATGGCAAGTATAAATCAGCTAGTAATAAATTTTAGAGTATCGGAAGTTAAAAAATTTTAGTAAATTGTTTAGAATCTAAGAATTATAATATATGTATGTATAAAAATTGCATTTGTTCAAGTAAATTACAAAGCTAAACTCAATCATTTGTCTCAAAATTATTTCAAAACTTGCTTTTGCATACTTCTTTTCCTACGTCTACTTCTACTTCAACTTCTTTCTTATCGTTGCT
Organism: Zaprionus obscuricornis; assembly: GCA_037044475.1. NCBI lineage: Eukaryota > Metazoa > Arthropoda > Insecta > Diptera > Drosophilidae > Zaprionus > Zaprionus obscuricornis. Next base: position 42,076 of record JBAMBR010005197.1, on the reverse strand, counting down.
TTAAAATCATTTCCATGGAATTTGGTTTCTAGCCATTTATGCGATTTAAAATGTTAAAAATACTTAAGCTTTTAATGATTATCTGTTTGTAGTTCTTTCCAGTTTCTCAATTCCCCAAAAGACTTCCCAGACACATTGACTTGACTCGATCGGTCACCCTTTTTATTTTTTTCTGGGTTTTTTTTTTTTTTTTTAATGTATATTTAAAACGCGCCGAAATATGATTTTTGCTGTGTTTTGTTTATTCTCTCAGTTTGGCAATTTACCATTAAGCCAACTATACAGACAGACAAAACATAACATGATTGTTGCCTGCTTGATTTTGTGGCAACTTCCACTGCTCAAAAAAAAAAAAACGAAGGCGGCATAAAGAATTCCATTTTTTATTTCTTTTCTTAGCGTTTTTTTTTTGGCGTTGTCTTTAATCAATCAAGTTTCACGTTAATTTAATTGCTCTGTCTTTTTTTTTTTTGTGGTACTTCATCTTCTTCTTCTTACTATTATTATTTGTTATTGTTCTTTTGGGCTTACGAATATGGTTTGGCATCTAGCACCTTATATCATGTACATAAGAATAGATATATGTATATATACATATATTCATATCCGTATCTTTTACATTTTGTGTGTATTCGTTGTATGCTATTTGACAGCTGTACAAGGTTGAAAACGTAAAGTTCAGAACAATATACATACATAATACATTGAACTGTCAAGGTATAGATAGATCTCTACAGAAATACATTATGTCAGATACATTATGGCAGATACATTATGGAATTATTAGTTATTTATTTTGTATGTATATTCTTTTTCATTTTTATATACATCGATTTTTTATTTTTATTTCTTATTGATTTGAAAAGAACCGCAAAGAATGCGGATGCTGACAAAACTGGAAGCATTTTTTTTTTTTTTTTTTTGGTTTTGTTTTTCCTTCTCTTCGCTTCCGAAAATTTTGTTGATCGTTAAGTCCGATTTATGTTAGCCTCGTTTATGCCACGTGATCTAATGTTAACTAACAGCTTTGCTGCAATAATTTTTTGTCTGTCTTTAATGCTTAAGCTGTAAGCCCTCAAAATGGGCGTAGACCTTGACATTGAGTGCGCACAACTGTGGATTAATGTTCATAAGAGATTTTATAACTGGATATTGAATGTGTCGACAAATGTGAATATGATGAATACGAATCTGACTTCTATGAATACTTGTTTCCGAAACAACTTAAATCATAAATACAAAACATTTCAAGAATTGGATAATTTGCCTGCCGTTTATGATATATAAAAAAAATTCCAAGATACAACACTGAGACTTAAGTAGCAGAAATTTGTAGACAATTTATGAGTATTTTTGATATACAGCGATATTATTGATAAATGGCTTAAAGTTTATTTTGTGGCAATAGCTAACATTTTTTACAATTTATAAGAGCTAATAGAGTTTCCTTATGTCTCTGATATTGATAAATGTTATCGATAATTTATCGATAAATGTTATCGATAATCGATATTATTGGATTATTAAATTATCAATAATATTATTTTAAACTCATAATTAATTATTGTAAATTTAAGTGTTATCGATAATTTATCGATAGGTCGAGTTGATTAGTTGGCATTTGAATGATTTTCCAGAGACTATGACGTTTGTATATTGACAATGATACCGATAAGTGGCATCGATAACTTATCGACAAGTGCCATCGATAACTTATCGAACAGTGGCATCGATAACTTATCGACAAGTGTCATCGATAAAATCTATCAAATATAATTTCACAATTGATTGTCACAACATACAAAAATTTACTATATTATGCTTTGCCTTTATTTGTAATCGATTACAAAAGTATCAATCACGTGCAAATTTCTTAAGAAAACAATTGGTAACCCGGCAGGCAATATATATGTATGTATGTATGTGTGCATAACTCTCGCAATGCACAAGATTCGTGTACGAATCGTGTTCAATGCGTATTTGCTAGTTCAATGTCAAGGCAGCTAAATGAACGGTACGAAACGGACGTAACCTAATAACCGGACACTGAAGCGGACCATATGCAGTGCGTGACTTGATTTCTTACGACATGTATCAACTTGTAACGACTTGCACCGACTTGTGTATGCGTATCTCGCCTACATTGTGTTATTATTTTACCCAATGCTTTCTTTGCCAATGCTAGAAACGATAAAGTTTATTTGCGAGGGGTGCTTAATGTGTTTAGCTTTTAGATATACAATGATGAGGCGCTTAATTTAATGCAAAAAGTTTTATAAGATTCTCGATAGAGAGACAAAAAATGTCTTTTTAATGTCTTTTTAATGCCACACGATGTGAAACAATGAAATAAAAAAAATAATAAAAAAAAAAATAGAAATTGCTTTACGAATATGCAATTAACAATGTAACATATTCTAGTTGAATTCGAGTTCGAGTTTAAAACAATAATCATTTGCATTTAATTAGCGCCCAGTGCTATGATTAATGCATATATAATGCACAATTATTATTATATTTTTTTGTTCTCAATACCCTGTAATTAATAAAATTGCAAGACTAACGATATATGTATGTACATATCTCATTGACATATGTCAATATCAAATTTAATCAATACTATGCTCAATTATTGATTTGCAGGGTATCTTGCTAGTCTATCATTTTAGTAAATTACAAACATTTGATTATTTTTTTTTATTTCCAATTTTCTTTAGTTGAAGTTTTATTTCACTTTACTTTACTTTTGCATTTGCAGGGTATTTGCTAGTCTAGCATATTTTTTTCTCTGCTACAATTAGCAATCAAAGCATCAATTGCAAAAAAAAATAATTTTCACAGTCTAGAAAATTTCAATTTCAATATTCTTGCTAATAAAATTTGTTGACAGTTTTGTAGATTTTCTATATAGAATTTTCCAGTTAATTTGTCATTATGCCATGGGAATTATCATGGCATGTTGACTATCGAATGACTTGTCTAACAACACACTTGAACGACATTCTCCATTCGATATAGATACATATGCCGCCCACAGTGCCTAGTGTTAGGCATTTGCAACACTTGCCACAGCAGTCACACAAAGCTATGCCACTTGCAACTTGAGACTGACTGTGCTGCTTTGCTATTTGAGAGTCTAGAGACCCGACGCGACAATGTTGTTAAAGTTCGTGACAAGATTGGTAGAGTCAGTCAGTCAGTCGTTTGATTGGACAGACGGAAGGACAGATGTATAGACGTATGGATGTATAGTTAAACACGCTTGAGTGAACACTGTTGCATTCGCTGTATTCATACATATGTATATATTCGTTGTATATTCATATTCACTTTAAACGTGACTAATAAATATAATATGCCTACGCCTAAAAACATAACCAACATATATGTATACATAGATATATTCAGGGATATATCTTAGCCTAGAGTTACGATTAAAGCTTTACGATTACAATTACAATTACAATTACAATTATATTATCTGGCATTCACTTGCTATTCATATATGAGTCTATTATGAATACTATGTGAATATATTTTGCTGTTCTTATTATTATAACAACTTGAAATTATATTATGTTATGTTAAAAATTCTATTAATTCCTAAGGTTTTCTTAAGCTAATATTTCTATTATTTCTTTTTAATCGATTTCCTAGATTTGCTGTTTAATCACATAGAGTTCTTGAAGTGCTGCGAGTTTTAAGGGAATTATGCTAAAAATTCTAGTGATTCCTAAGATTTCCTTAGCTAATATTTCAGTCACTTTTTTTTTATTGATCGATATAATAGATTTTATTTTTTGATCATTTGAAGTTCTTCAAAAGCTACGAGTTTCAAGGATATTATATTAAAAATTCTACCGGTCCCTCCTTCCTATACATTTTGATTACCAGATTTTTCTCTTTGATCATTTCAAGTGTTATGCTTAAATTCTACTGGAATTCGAAGGTCTGATAAGCTAATATATTTTTCTCGCTCACTTTAGATCAACTTGAAGAGCACTTCAATAACTTTAAGCCAACATTAATCTCAACAATCTATGCTTAATGTTCAGTTACTACTTCATCTATGACTTTGACTACTGTATTAACATTTAAGCTGAGTCATGCATGATGCTAGAGACATACATAGATTATACAAGTGTTAATAGACCTTTCACTGTCTTCAAGTTGTCACACTTCAAAGCACACTTTATTCAACTGTAGAGGCGGAAACTTAGGGCGTTTTTCTTTATGTTCTATATGCATACATATGTACATATGTATGTACACTCATATCTATAATTATATGTTGAAATAAATCTATTGATAATTGCAATTAGATCATATGCTAAAGAAACTTGTTTCTTTCAATTATTATTATTTATTTTTTTTTTTGCTTATTTTCTTGAAGTTTTCCTTTCAATTTCTGTATTTTGTTTTTTTTTTCTGCTGAGTCATCGTGCAAAATCGTGCATTTCCTTAAGTTATCGTACCGTGAATTGTTCCAAAATTGGCCTCTTGAAAGTGCTTGGAAATGTAAAACGTAAAACGATTTCAACGATTGTCACTCAACCATGTTTACTACTACTCAGCTCTGCTCTGCCCCCAGCCACGCCTCCTTTGATTTGTATAGTGTAGTGCCGCCCAGTTATTATAACCACTTACTTAGCGTTATCTTAACTAACTTGGCTAAAAATGCGGTTTAACATTGATTTTCTAGTTGCTAAGCAAACACCTCCTCCTCCCCCTTCCCTCCCCCTCCCGCCCCTGTGCTAAGCCAGTTCAAGCATTGACCCTACCCCAGCACCGCACATGAACCGACGCCATCATCTAACTGTCGCATTGTAACCGCAGTCAAGGTTAACCGGCGGCTGCTTTGGCTACTTAACCATTGTTTTCGGGGTAATGCCGCAGGAGAAGTGTATATGGGGGAGTGTTTTTTTTTTGGATGGGGCGGGGGGGTTGGTTGGTGAAGCGTGCTAGTGGAACTGACGTTGATGCTGGCAATGCGACACCGTTGCATGCAAATGCAAAATTAATATATACAGATTTTCAACGCCAGGTGTCGCTTTTATTCTATACAATTCTCAGAATAAATCTTTATTAAATCAAAGCGACGAACAGGTGTCCAACTTAGTGAATAGATTAACCAATTAACAGTCACTTAACGGCTGGGTGGGTGTTACTACTACTCTAGAGGCCCCTCTCCCCTATACTACCAACTATTACAATCAGTAACTCTTTTTTTCGTTTTCAATTTTCTCTCATGGCCAAACAGATCTTACAAGTTTTTAGACAACTCTATCAAGCATTGATCGATCAAACATTATGCAAAGAGTACTAATTATAAGGCGTTACATATGTCACACCTCTAGAACTAACTGAATCACTGCAGTTGCTGTTACTAAAGGCAGTTAGCCCCCCCAACAGCATTACCCGTTGGCAACACCATAATCAGAACCAGTTCATATCATAATATTAATGAAGCCATTAACTGATCTCTCTCTCTTTATCTCTTTGTCGCTCTTAACTCTCTTTGATTTTAGCTGCAACTTTTGTTGTGTCTGGTCAGTAACAATATTATTCTTACTATTTTTACCCTTTTCTTTTTTAAAATTCCAAATCTCTGAAAACCTGATCGATTAACACTTGATCAACATAGAGAAATTTGCGTAAAATTGTATTAGTCAACGCATAAACAATATTTAAATATCATATGGTAAATCCCCCACAAAATAACAAAATGCCCATTAAATACGATTGTCGCGATCGACGTCATTACAAATTTTTTTTTTTTTTTTTTTATAGATATATATATATTATTATTATTAAATTCTGAGAAAGATCATTGAATAAACAAATTGCACTAGAAGAAGAAATTCTAGGGCTACGATCAGTTACTATATATCATATTAATTTTATGCTTGATCACATAAAATTTCCATTGTGAATCTCTAGAAATTTGTTTTTGTTGATCTTCAAGTTCATTTGCAATTTAATTGTGACCAAAAAAAAAACAAGAGAGACAAGAGACTTAAACTAAAAGCTATACTAGATTGTAGACCCAGTTGCACAGTTAGACAATGATCATTATTATTTATGATCATTTAACGAAAAAAAAAAAAAATCGCAAATCGAAAAAATAAAAAATTAAACTTGATATGGAAATGCATATTTATTTATTACTGTCTGTCGATCGATCGTGAACACGTGGCAACTCTAGTATGTAAAACTAGTTTAGATACAGCAAGAAAGAGTACGAGATATAGATACTAGAATGAGAAGGAGATAGCAATAGTAAGAGAAATACTTTACCTAAAGGGCGTTTAATTGTTTAAATGCTTTACATTTGCATAAATTTCTAGTTAAAAATCTAAGATATTCTGAATCTGACTTACTGATTTTGAGACTTTAAAAGCAACTGAAGAATATAAAAAAATAATAATAATAAAAGGTAGGAGATACAAAGGGAAACTGAGGAAGTTGACAATTAAGTAAAAAGCAAAAAAAAAAAAAAAAAAAAACTGCAAAATCATCGATATGATCATCATGAACATTAGCATCATCAGCACAATGATGATGGTGATCATGATCATGATTATCATATTATAAACGTATCAGAAAACAGCTGCCTCGATGAATCGTTTTGTTTGTTTGTGTTTTTTTTTTTTTTTGTTTGTTATTATGGATCGATGTGTCGATGATGTGTCGCTTCTGTGTTGTAGTATATCTGTATATCTGTATAACCCGAATTACAGGTAATTACATACGTCTCTGCACATGTTCGACAAAATGCAAATCAAGGCGCTAACACAAAAAGAACAAAGCATTTAACTCATGATCAAAAAAAAAAACATTGCTAATTTTTATACACTATGAAGAAATTGGATGAAATCGGAATAAGAAAACTTAAAAAATTTTTTTAATTTTTTTTTTTTTTGATTTTTTTAAGCTGGCAAACTATTTCAACTGATTTTAATATATTATAATATCTATATTATAAAAATATTAAACTAGTTTTTTTTTTTTTTTTTTGCTTTAAATTTCAATAGTCTAATAGTCAAGTTCCTATAGTTAGTGTATGTATATATATATAGTGGAAAATGACTTGAAAGCAAAAGATATTAATTATATTTAATTATTATATAATTGCTTTAGAATTTCAAGTGTGTGTATGTTGAGCCAGCTGGCTTTTTTGTGTTGACCTGGTCAATAAATTAAGCGATAAGTGCCACGATTAATGTTATATAGATATAGATAATCGATGTATGCTGTATACTATATATTAGTCAATATACATTGCAAAACTTGCATAATTACAAATCGTCACTTAAAACACTTCAAATTGTTTTGCCTATTAGATGCTGTGTCTTGCGGAGCACTATTTTTTTGGACGTTAATTATGGCACCTGTTGAGACAAAAATACCTCTCTATCTTTCTATATATATATACATATATATTTAATGATCTAAATTGGAATTTTTGTGCTATAAAATGTTGAGAAAGTAAAAGGCATTTTATACAATTACAATTAAGAAACAATTTCAATTCTAATTCTAATGAAATAGATAAATATATTAAGATTATACAATTTTTTTACCATTAAGTTTTTTTTTTTTTATGTGTCTCATTACTGTTCTATTTGTAGTACTATTACATATATGCCTTTCGCTTTTTGCCCTATAACGATATCTTTAATTTCTTCATTAACATTTTTTACACTAGACTTTGATTACATAAGCGCTATTACTATAAATATAGAATGCAGTTACTATTATAGTACAAAATCGTGTTTCCCTTTATACTACGTATGTATAGCTAACATATGCAGAATGTAACCTTTTGTTTATCTTGTTCTGGTTTCATGTCTGCTTTTTTTTACTATTTTTTAATCAATTCATTTTCCGTTTACATGACATTTCTTATCTGAAGTTCCATTAGCATATAACATACGGATCTATAAACAGATCTTACATCTGGCAATTAATAAAACTTTTGGAATTTTGAACTTCTATTTAAGAATAAGTATTACTACATTACCTTTCTCTGTCTTTCTAAATTCCATTGCTAATTAAATTTTGATTTCGTTACCTTTCACTTTTATCGATTATACAATTGATTTTTTTTTTTATAGATTGATATTACAATATATATGAAATACTAGATATACTAAATATTCACAATGATTTCACAGACTATTTTAATTAACAATAACATATAAATTATGAATCAAATGTTAATCAAATGCAATGCAATATTGTTGTGCAACAATATTTCTATTTCTATTTTTTTTTTTTCAAGAATTTTTACAATCTCTAAAATAAAGATATTTCGTGACGACGACTTTTTGTTTTAGGTCTGGAATCATCATAATATATATATATTATATACATAGTTAAGTACATATAGCATATATATATATATTTTGTATTTATTTATTTTCTTAGTTAGTTGTCAGACATGTTACATGTTTATGCCCCTAAAACAGTAAGACAGCTGCCCACCTGCAGATATTATTATTATATACCCTGTAATTGTTATATTACAAAGGTTAGCTTAACACTATTGTTTTTCATACATTTTTTTGTTATCCTTTCATATATAAAAAAAAAAAACTTGCACTACAAATTCTTTTGTGCAATGTTTTATTTTTGATCTATAGGATAACTTAAAGTCATGCTCTAATTTTAATTTTATTTATTTATTTTTTTTTTTTTTGTGGGAATCAAAACGAATTTGTTTTTCGCAAAATTAACGATACAACAAATTTATTGACATTAAATACTTGTATAATTAATTCTTTGCTGATAAAAATCACAATTTAAAATTCTCCGATTTTTATTTGCTAAACGTTTGTCAATTTTATTGCTACTGCTACTGCTGCTGCTGCTGCTGTTTTGTGCCAAAAAAAAAAAGATTTATTTATTTATTTAAATATAATTATATTTGATTTCTGTCAATTTTTACAGTAGAATTCTATGTGATTTATATCTATTTTTATTTTTTTATTTTTATTTTTTTTTTTGCAATTTTTTTTTCTCATTTCATGTTGTTTTGGTATTGAAAACTGATAAGAAATGTGTTGGAAATTTGTTAACTATTTGTTTTGGGTGTGTGCCCAGAAATTGGTTTATATCATCTCTCACTCTCTCTCTCTCTCTTTCTCTCTCTGTCTATCTTTCCTTACTTTACATGTTTCATGATTGTCATTAGTAATTTATGTCTACAAAACAATTTGTTGACTTTAAAGCAAAGACAAAAGCAACAACAACAGCAAAAAAAAAAAAAAAACTTAAAATGAAAATTTATTTATCTTAACTGACAATTTTTCATAGACATTTATGAGACTCTTAGATCTTTTTAATTTGCCTTATAAAAATTAATAAATATCAATTGCTAAAAATTGCTACAATAATTTAATAATTTTTATGCAGTTTATTTTTTTTTTTTTTTAAACTCGTTTGTCATTCTTCATAGACATGTTGATCTCTGATCTCTAGTGAAAACCATTAAAATTTGCTTTAGTTATTGTTTATTTAAGTTAGTCTTAAAGCTTTTAGAGTATGTTATTATTATTATTATTGTAGCTAGCCCAGTTTTGTTTTTCAACAATTTTTTTTTTATTTGCACTTCAACACTGCGTTACAAAAGTTTCAAATATAACAGTAAAACTTTACAAAAACATTTCTGTTGATGATGATGATTTTTAAGAATTTATTTAATAATTTTTTTATACTGTTTGGAATATAAAAAAATTATGAAAATATTTTTAACATATTTTCAAAAATTTTAAAAATATTTTTAATATTTTTTACCAAATTAAAAAATATTCATACAAATTAGACTTTGAAATATTTTCGATTTCTTTTAGAAAATAGAAAATAAAAAAGTGCAAAAACATTTTTCTATATATATGTATATTTTTTAAATTTTAAATTAAATTAAATTTATTTTTTAAACACTTTTTGAAAAAATTTTGAGCTAAATCAAATGTTCAAAAAATTTTCTTGCACTTTTTGGAATAAAATAAAAATTAATGATATTTTTTGATAACATTTGACAAAAATTTTCAAAATTTTTTTCTTTTTAATTTCCAATTTTTTTTTTGTATATTTTACTTCATTTTTTTCTATTAAACAAATAAACAAATACAAAAAAGAAAAATCCCCAACATATTCAACAAAAAAAAAAAAAAAAACTCTTGTAACATGAAATTAACATAATTGAAGTTCAACTTTGAACTCAAAGTTATTTGATCTTGAGCTGAATACAAAAGAATAGTTGAAGAATAGTATAAGAAACTGTTGCGTAGAACTTACATATTGTTGTTGTTGTTGTTGTTGCTGTTGCTGGTTTTGTTGGGGGTGGCGGCAGCTAATTGATGAGCAATGAAAACTTCTCTCGTTGCGTTGCTTCTCACTTGTTATTATTGTTCTTATAGTTGTTGTTGTCGACACTGACACAGAAATGAAACGTCGATTTTCCAAATACCGAAATTGTTCCTTCAATATTTATTTCTATTTATGATCGTTGTATGTTGTAAATATCGTATTCAATCAATTGAATAATTGATATAAATTGAACACGAATAAACACGCACGCGCGCGACCGTTCAATCTAACTATATTTTATTAATTTATTTTAATGAAAAAAAAAATTAAAAAAAAATAAAATTTGAATTTTGCAAAATAATTATACAAAAATACCGCAAAACTTCAAAAGGAACTAAATGCACAACAACAACAAGCGCAAAAAAAAAAGAAAAAGAAAAAAATATAAAATATTGATTTCCACAACACGCAAAGGAACAGCTCCTCTGCTGCTTCCTCTTTATTTTATTTTATTTTATTTTTATTTTTGTTTTTATTTTTGTTTTTAACTATGACTTTCAATTCGTTTTCCTCTTAATATTGCTGAACACAACCAATTGGCTGCGTTTTACAAACAGAACTAAAACGCGGCTTCGAACCGCAAACGTTTTTAAAAAGGAAATTCGCCCAAGCCCAAGCGTCGACAGCGCTGTTGACGTTTACGTTAACGTTGTCGTTGACTTTGACGTTGCGAAGCGCGTCGCTTGTGCTTGTGCTCTGTGTATATGTGTGTGTGTATGCTAACAATATAAATTTGCAAGCCACTGAAACTGAAACGAAAAGACAGAGACAGAGAGATATAGAGAGAGTGATTGTGAGAGCGCGCGCAGTAACAGCAGCGGCATAGCGCTGCCCGCTCTCTTTGTTATGATCTTTGTTATTGTTGTTGTTCTTCTTCTGATTTTTGCTGCTGCTGCTGCTCAAGCTTAAGCTCTTTCGCCGTTGTCGCTGTCGCTTGATTTTACATGCAGCGAACAGCAGCATACGCTGCGCGCCTTGTTTTGCTTATATTCCATGTCCATTAATTAAATGATATGCAATAAAATCGAACAAAAATAAATACCAAAAATAGTTTCATTTTTTTTTTTTTGCCAGACATTTTGTTGCTGCTGCTGCTGCTTTTTAAACAAAGGATTTGCCGTGCCTCCAAAAGCACAAAAAATTACAACAAAATTTCAAGCGATGGTGACAAATTTTTTTTGCAGGTGTCTGCCAAAAATGCATTGGAAATAAAATCAAACGGAAAATTACAAAATTGAACTGAAAAACATGAAAAGAACATGAAAAAAAATAAATTAAATAAAATGCTGTCAACGCCCAACGCCGCTGTCAATAAAAGTGCAGCTGCAAGCGATCCTGACTTGTGTAAGGAAAGGATCAACATTTTTATATATGATGCGATAATATACAAGGGAGAGTGTAAATTTTTTTTTTTTTGTATTAATTTTTTTGTATTAATGACTATAAAATACACTAAATAAAATTAATTTATGTTTAAGATTTTTAAATTTTAAATGCAAATTTAAGAAAAAAAATAAGCTTCATTTGCTGAAGGTAGTTCAAGCAGTAGTCGAGTTACAGTAGAAGTAATAATCAAGTAATAATTCGATTATTTTTTATTATATAACACTTACTAAAGCTTCAAACTGTAAACATGCCAAATTTCATCAATTTAGCACAAGTAGAAGCTGAGTTAAAATAGTTCAGATGATATTTCCATGTAATGATTCTATAAATTTCAATACATAACATAAGCTACAGTTTGAAGAAGTCTCTATGCCAAATTTCATAGGTTTAGTACAAGTAAAAGCTGAGTTACAATAGATCACATAGCATTACTATACGTTATAGTTAACTGATCCAAGTTCATATAGCATACGTAAAATAAGCTTATAGACGTCACTCTATCAAGTTTCATAAACTTGGATTAAATAGCAAGTAAGTTACATTAGTTCATTTACGTTATAAGCTTTTGCTGAAAGCGTGACAAAGTAAATGCTACAGTTAATAGTACACTTCACTCTCAACAGTTTAGAAAGTATAACAAAAAAAAAAAAAAAAATTGTTAAAAAAATTGTTAAAATAAAAATCTTAAAAGATAAGCAAAATAAAAACAACACCCAATAAAAAATAAAACATGCAATTCTCATGTGATTATAAATATTTCATATACATATATTATAATATTTTCTGTTTTTTTTTTTTTTTAGTTGTACAAATTAATTTTGATTATAAAAACACAAAAAAAAATAAAAAAATTTCCTTTATTTATCATTGCACTTTGTAAACAAAATTTAAAATACAAATTCGATTCATAGTCTAAAAAAAAAAAAAAAAAAAAACAGAGGAAGAGTTCGAGGCGTAGAGTGAGAGAGACCAATGTGGGAGATGAACAATAAACAAGTTCAGAGTTTTTGCGATTGTGTAAAAACCACGCAACATTTGTCGTCACCTGACGCTGCTGCTGCTGCTGCTGCGCATTGCTGTTGATCTCGTAGTTCCCCCTTTTCAAGATGATTATTAGCTCTGTGTTGCTGCTCTCGATCAACAACAATGTCTCAGCATCAGCATCATCATCAGCATCAACGTCATTGCCAGCCAAGCTTCATTAACATCATTATCATCGTCTGCTTCTTTTTTTCATGCTATTCCGTAAAGTTCATATACAGCAACATTATTATTATTATTTTTGTTGCCTTTTTTTTTTTTTCTTTTTACTCCCAAAAGTTGTTTTTTTTTTTTTTTTTTTGGTTCTGTTTGCTCGACTTTCGCCGAAGTCGTTAAAAATAACAAGTGTAGAGTAAAGCAAGAACTAGACGAATTTTATATGCTCTACGCTTAAAAAAATGCATAAATTATAATTATATATAAATATATATATGCTTGATTCTTGCAAGCATATCAATTTTATCACGCTACCAATACATAAAAAAAAAAAAATACGAAGAAAGAAAAAAAAACACTTTGAACTTTTGCTTATCAACTTATAAAAATTTATAATTTCAAGTGTTTCTTCTTCTCTCTCTCTCTCTCTTTCTTTCGCGCTTATTTGTTTTCTTTTATGCCCCTAACAAAATCCTTAAGCATTTCAACAGCCGAAATAGCTCAGTTGGGAGAGCGTTAGACTGAAGATCTAAAGGTCCCCGGTTCAATCCCGGGTTTCGGCAAGCCATCAATTTTTTTTTTTTCTATTTTCTTAATTCAAATTTCAGTTTATTTTTTTTTTTAGCTATTTTTTTATTTAGTGATAAATGTTACATATTGCTTTATGGCAGCGCTATGCCACATATTAATATAGCGTATAACATTGCGATAAAATCCAGTTTCAGTCTTCACGTCTTCTGCATTTTCCTTGTCTTGCAATTATTATTTAGGGGGGGAATATTTTTTTTCTCTTCTTGTGCTTGTGCTGCAGTTGCCGAAGTAGGCGGAAGAATTGTAAGGAATTGACAAAAAGGGGGATGGAAGATGCTTGCTAGGTAGAGTGTCCGGTTGTGCGTGCCTTAAATTGTAGTCAGAGATATTCCCAGGTGAAAAATTGAATCACACACAGAGAACTTACAAAAAAAAAAACAGAGACAGAGACAAAGACTTGGAGACTGAAGACTGGAAGAAACTTGCCTGTAGGCTTGGGAACAGAACAGACAACAGTTTGGCAACAGACTGAGAGCATAAAAAAAAATGAGAGACAATAAGCTGAGACACTGAGTGAATCAAGGTTTTGCCGTAGAATTGAAGAGCGCATAGAGTAGAAGACTTGAACAGTGTCTCAAAATTCTGGCAGGCAGACACAACATAGAACTGTAGAATCACAGAACAAAAAAAAAAACTTTTGGAGACTTTTGACGACTGTAACACAGAAGACTTGAAGACTGTCTGAAGACTGAAGAATCTCAAGACTCAGACTTTAGACCGTCCACCATAGAGAGAGAGAGCGAATTCTGAAACTGGTTTCCAATAATCGAAAAGTAGGGATTTTTTTTTTATTTTGTATTTTTTCGTTGTTCAAATTTTATATATATTTATATTTTGTTTTTTTTTTGTTTTGTTTCTTTTTGCAGGTGTTTGAAGTGTTTTTTTTTTGGTCGCTTCTTCCGCTGCTTCCTCTTCATGTTTTTATTTCTATGTTTTGCTTATTTAACAATTTGTTTTTTTTTTTATTTATTTATTTTTTATTTTTAGCTAGTTTTTGTGACGTCAGTGACAGCGTTTTGTGGGGCGCCGTGGGTGATTTTTTTGTTTTGTTTTGGGCGGCGTCATGTTATTGTTTTTGTTGTTGTTGTTGTTGCTGCTGCTGTTGTAAGTTGTGCTTGAGCGATTTTCAAGGCGATTCTCGATTTGGTTCAACGTCAAGCACCTTGAGCTGTACTAGCAATGGGCGTGTCTCTTCGGGGGGGCGAGCGTTGGACAATGTTTCATCCAATACATAGATTAAACCAGAAATTGACTATGTTACTTATCGATTAAAAAATCGGTAATTATCGATAAGTCTATCGCTAAGAAATGCACATTGAAATTTGCTATTTGCTAAATCAGTTTTAATTTTTGTCTAACGATTACCTGTTCGATATTTATCGATAAATATATTGCATATTTGCAGATAATCATTAATTTTCCATTTCGTTCATTTAGATTATCACATTTATCGTTTAATTCCGTTTCTTATTAATCGATATGTATCGATTAATTATTGATTATTGTTTACTTAATCGAATATTGTACATATACCTTTTTTTAAATTTTCCACTTGGTAATTTCAGTTTAATTCCAATTTATCGTTAACTTAATCGATATTTATCGATAATTAATCGATTTTTAAAAATATCAAAATTCATAATTCCAGATTAATCTTAAACTAAATCGACACTTATGGATAAATATATTATATTGCATTTCATTTTGTGTGTTTCTCGAACAAATATTTGAACTGGAAAATTTTACAGCAGATTCAAATCAAATAGCAATTAAGAATGAATCACATTCACTTTAAGACAGTTTAACAAGTTTGTTTGTGTGTTTTTATTTTTATATATATATATTCATATTTCTCGATATTTTGAGTAAAGTCTAAAAATATCTGCAATATCAGACTTGCTATATGTATTATATATATGTATATATACTTAACGATGCCATCAGACTCAGCCTCAAGAAGACTTTTTTTTTAATTTCTTATTTTTGGTCTTACTTTCGGGGTAGGTCCAAAAAGACAGAATCCAAGGCTTGTTAAAGACGTTGGATCTTTGAACCAGTTTACCATTAAAAAAAAAAAAAAAAATAAATAAAGGCAGAAACCTTTTTAGCCAGTCTGTCATCTGGCATCTGTCTGTCCAATCTGTCCAATTAGCAACAAGGCGCTTTACGATCAACGTTAATAATAAGTGACTAAAAATTGCAAACGATATCAAAACCAAAATTAAATAAAATAAAAATTACTTATATATGTAAAAAGGTTTTCAGTTTATTAAAGTTAACCTCCAACAACTGATTTGTGCTCCTCTTCCCCATCTCTCTCTCTCTCACTCTGTCTTATTCATTGTGCTTGTCATTTATTACAGTTCATCAAACGCACAATTTCGCTGTCGTCGCGTCGTTGTGCTGCATCACTCATTGTGTCGTTTTTTTGTACTCATTATTCTATCATATAATGATTCACATTCTGATTCATCAATCCTTGTGGCAGCGTTTAGCGCAATGAGCTTCAACTGCCGAAATAGCTCAGTTGGGAGAGCGTTAGACTGAAGATCTAAAGGTCCCCGGTTCAATCCCGGGTTTCGGCACGACTAAGAAAATTTTTTTTCCCCCTCCATTTAATTTTTGTTGCACATATAAAAATCAAACACAAAAATTATAATTCGATTTTTTTCTTTTTTTATTTAATTTTAAACATATTTTGTAATTTTTTATATATATATTTCTCATATATGTATGTGTATAATATAATTATAAAAAAAAAAAAACATTGCTTCCTTCTCAACACACCATCTTAAAAGTATGTGTGTGTGTGTGTTTTCTTGTTGTTGTTTTTTGTTTTTTTTTTAAGGCTACATCATTTTGTTGCATGTGTTGCATAAATATGTGGTAAATATGTATATGTATATATATATATATACTATATATTTATATGTGGCATGTTTTTATTGCTTTCTTGGGCTGGTTTCGTTCACTTCTTCGACTTAATGAGAGAGCTTATGTTTTTTTTTATTTATTATTTTATTTTCGAGCTACTACAACTACAAACTACAAAAAACTACGAAGTAGACTACGTATTAATGTGGCTAACATAGCTGGCAGCTTTTGCTAGCATGCTAATTGTATATTGTGGTGAAATTGCAAATATTTTTTTTGAAATTGTTTTCTTGCTGCTGTGTATGTCTGTTCTGCGTCTATATGTGTGCTGTGTATATACATAAAACTAAATTATAGTAAAAAAAAAAAAATAAAATTAAGGTAAATTTGTTAACTTGCTCTACTTTTTTCTTTTTTTTTTTTGCTTTAAACTTAAATATAAACAATAAAATTGCTTGAGCTTTTTTGAGTATTCTTAAAAATTAATTGTACACTGCGCATTGGAAAAAAAAAATTGTAATTAAATTATTTGTATATTTTAGATAGGAAAAAAAAATTTGCATTTTTAAAAATGTTGAAAAAAAAGAAGAAAAATTATAGAAAAATCAAGAGAATATATATATTGTATATATATTCTCAATGAATTTTGTAAAAATGATTTTTTTTTTTGTTGTTGTTTGTTGTTTTTGTTTGTTTGTTTTTGTTTATATACAAAGTGCGCGACACAAAAATAACACAATTGTTGCGTCTTTCTCTCTCCTTGCTCTAACACTATCAAATAAATTTGCATTGTTTCAACTAACTGTTTCTCAGTCACTCGCTATCTCACTCACTCTCACACACTTATACATTCAAATACATTCAAATTGTCATACTCTGGGGTCATCAATTTTTGTCTTAGATGTAAAAAAAACTTTAGATGTAAATATGTAAATATATGCATGTAAATCAACAGGATAATATAACAGCCAGTTAACATGGCTAACATAAATATCTATATAAATGTTACGTATATATGTATATTAATTAACATAATAATTGCATGTGATTGCAGCAGTGGCATTGGCAGTATAGTATAAATAGGGGAACGACGGGGTTATGGGTTATGTTGGGAAATATTGTTAATGTGGCTGGTAGCTCTAAGCTATTTTCATCTCAGCTGCCGCCATTTGTTGGCTATTATTAGTAAATTTGGCAATTGCTGATGTTGCTGCACTTTTTGTTATCACTGCCGATGCCGCTGCTGTTGTTACTGTTGATTTTAATAATATAAATTTTGGAGTTTTAATTGTGTTAATAATTTTATTATTATTATTATTATTATTATTATATTTGTTAATATTGTTATTGTTGTTGTTGCTGCTGCTGTTGTTGTTACTATTGTTGTTGCTGCTGCCGCTGTTACTATGTTTGGCTGGCGTTATTGTCACCGTGCTGGGTGCTATGGCATTCATAGCTGCCGTCTGATTGCTGGCTGCTATAGATGAGGCCGGCAATATTGTTGTGACGCCATTTTCATGTTGAATTGTATTTGCATTATTAAATATTGCACGCAATTTATTGCTACTATGAGATCCAATCGCTGTTGTTGTTGCCGTTGCAACAATTCCTCCTCCTATTGCTGGTGTTGGTGTTGGAGCTGGTGGTGGTGCCGCCGCTGCTGCTGTTGCTGTTGTTGTTGTTGTTGTTGTTGTTGTTGTTGTTGCTGCTGCTGCTGCCAATTTGATTTTCAATGTTTGCTGTTGACGTTGCACAAAACGTGCCGCAAATTCATTTCCAGTTAGCATCAAATTTTGCGCTTGTCCGCTTAACGGTAAACCGTTTGCCAATATCAGACGTTGCATGCCACGTTTCATATCCAATTGCAGTTCATCCTGCTGTACGATGGTTGCGACCGACCGAGCGAGTGAGCGTTCATGTGTGCGAGCGATAGAGAGTGAATGTATGTATAAGAGAGAGAGAGAGAGAGAGAGAGAGGTGGGAAGAGAGAGTTGTGTGTGTGTGTGTATGGAATTAGTATGAAACTCTGCTAATGTTTAACAGTGTTGTAAAATTAAGCTAAGCTTAACTTCCAAGAGAGTGAAAGAGATAGAGAGTGATGTTTTTTTTCTTTTTTTTTTTTTTAAATATTGACAAGGCTCAGCCTGACAATATTTCAATTTTTTTTTTTATTTTTTTTTTTGCACTCTCTTTTCCTTTAACTTTCCTTTACTGAATATTCACCACGGTCAGCAGAGCAATAATATATTGCATATGCTGCAGCAGTAAAAATTCAATACATTGACACAGCAAGAGCGAAAGCGAAAGCAAGAGAATGAAAAAGCTCACTCTCTCTATCTCTCTCTCTCTCTGTCTTTCAACTCTCACTGTGTTGTCCGTTAAGCTTAGCTTAGTTCACCACAGCCCACAGCGTTTAAGAAATGTGTGTGCATGACAAAAAAGCTTTTATCAAAACAAAATAAAACAAAACAAAAAAATACAATAATGATAAAGAAAAACGAAAAGCTTTTTCATCAGGCGACACACATTTAACTTTAACGACAACGAGAATTGCATTTGCGTTTTGCATTTGCATTTAGCACTTCTTCACTTCAATTCTTCTCTCAACTCTTCCACTCACCGTTGGCGGACTAACGGATTTACGTTCGAGCACATGCTCATCGAATCCGGAATCTGATGAATTATCATTGAATTTGGTGGCAACGGATGATGATGTACTGCAATTGGACGATGATGGCGATGCAGCACCAACAACTGTTGTTGTTGTTAATATATTCGCATGTAATGTTGCTGCTGCTGCTGGTGATGTTACTGCTGCCGCACCTGTTGTTGTTGTTGATGCTGCTCCTACTGCTACTCCTGTCGTTGGCTTCAAAATGAGCGATAGGCTGGAATGTTGTGCTGCTGCTCCTGTTGCTACTGTTGCTGTTTCAGTCTTATTCAATGGAATTGGACTTATTCTATGTATCTCGCCTTGGGGAAATGATTCCGATTGTCGCTTGAAGAATAAATGATGCTTCTTCAATGCCGGCGTTGTGTTGCTCTGACTAATTATTGGCTTCTTCAGTTCGACAATTTGCACCAAATGTTGTTTTTGTGGCTGTGGTTGCAATTGTTGCTGTTGCTTTTGCTGCTGTGTCTGTTGCAGTTGTACTTGCTGCTGCTGCTGTTGTGGTTGCAATTGTTGCTGTTGCTGCTGCTGCTGCAATTGTTGTTGTGGTTGCAATTGCTGCTTCTGCAGTTCTTGTTGCTGTTGCAATTGCTGCTGCTGTTGGCGTAATCTTCGATGTTTCTCACATGGCTTATAAAGCTCTGGATCAATTATATAGCAGGCGGTGCCCAAACTTAGACTCTGAAATACAGTGCCACAGCATACATCCAGACGCAACAGATCATGCTCCTCAAAGAATGGAACATTATCAATAGCACGACGATTTTTCATTGGTTCCAACATGCGTCGACGCTTGCTGCCTGTTAAACGTACACGTTGCCCAACACTATTCTTTTTGGCCAAAGCTGCTGCTGCTACTGTTCCTGCCGTTGCTGTTGTTGTTCTTATTGTTGTTGTTGGCGATGATGTTAGCAGCGCTGCAGCAGCAGTACGTTTACGTGTCTGATATGGTGTTGCAGCGGTAGCAGTAACAGTAGCTGCCGTTGTTGTTGTTGTGTTAATCTGCTGTCGCTGCTGCTGTTGTTGTTGCTGTTGCAGATAGTGTTGCTGTTGTAGATGATGATGTTCATCATCATTGCTTTCATTCGAATCGCTGACATGTTCATCAGAGTTTGGTGAATTTATTTTACGCTGCAATAGCAATTGCTGCTGATTGTCGCTAGATGGCGCCGCTGTTATTTTACCCTTGCGATTCTTTTTAAAGATTTTTGCAAATTTCTCGGGTATAAATGATGCACTACTACTGCTACCACCAGCACCAGCTCCTCCATTATTATTATTCCCATTGCCGCCAGATTTTCCATCACTTTCATTATCGCGTTTCTTTTGTTTAGCCAATGATTTAGTGCCGGGTCCAGCTCGAGCATCAACCACCTGTTGTTGAAAACAAAAAAAAAAGGGAAAAAAAAAAACAAAAAACGTAAACAAAAGAAAGTCAATGTAAAGTTCACAATATTTAACAAAAAACAAAAAAAAAAAGAGAGTTGAGCTTTTGAACAGCAAGTGCGCAAGAGCGAGAGAGCGAAAGCTTTTGTTTTTTGTTTTACTTACATGTCCCCAATGACGTTTGCTGCCAACGGGTAGACGCTTATAGCGTTTGACTAGCAGAACGCAGGCATTGCAAATTTCACCATTGCGCGGCTCATGAAGATTGAAGCATAGCATCGATTCCTTTTCATATTTACGTGATGCTGTAAAACGTGAACTGCTCGATTTGGCACGGCAAATGCAGCAACCGTCCGTTGAACGGTAAACGCGTGGCTTATGAAAATTAAACATGGCTTCGATTACAATTTTCCCGATCTTCTCTTTTAATAATTTAATTTTATTTTTGTTGTTGTTTTTGTCACACTGTTATTGATGTTGTTGGCTTAAGGTTCTTATTGAATCTGTTTTGTTTTTGTTTTATTTTCTTTTTTTTTTACTTAACGTTTTGAATATTTGTTTTTGTTTATTGTTTTTTATTTGTTGGCTTTGTTTCACTGGTGGTTGATAGATATATCTATATATATATATTTTTTTTTTTATTTATTTTTGTATTTTATTGTTTATGTTTTTATTTTTTTTTTTTTGTGTTCTTTACTGCTATTTGTACACAGATTTTATTGTTGTTGTGATTATGCTGAACTCGATCATCATCCCTCGTCTTCGGATCAATGTTTTGCGCTGCATTTGTCTGGCGGTTGCTAACTGTAAGATAATGAAATAAGAGAAAGAGAGAACGATTCAGTTTAGTTATTCAAATTAGAAACGGCCAAAAGAGTAACAACAAGAATGAGAAAAACATCTGTTCATTCGTTATTTAGTGTTGGCTAACGTCACATCTATTGCAATTAGGTGGCAACGCTGTGAGCTGAGGCTGTTGCTCCGCTGCCGCTGCCATCGTCAGGTTGACAAATTTGTACGTTATTTTTTTTTGCAATTTATAAATACAATGTGTTTGCGTGTGTGTGTGTGTATATGTGGATTATTCACATAAGATTTAAAAATAAGATGTAAATAATTTGTATGTATGCAGCGGAAATAAAACATTGCCCTTTCGCTTATTAATTTAAAACAATGCAACAGCTTAGTATCGAAAACCCGTCGATCGGCATTTGCGGCGTCAAAATTGTTGCTGTGTTGCCAGATTTATATTTTTTTTCTCTTCTACTTTTCATTTTCGTTTCTTTGCCATTTCATCACACACAAAACAAAAACGAACCAAAAAGAAAAAAAATATTTTGCTTATCAAAAATTTAGCAAGTTGTACGCTTTATATATATTTTATTATTATATATGTATATAAAGAAAATAAAGTAAATTAAGTGCTAAAAAATTTCAATTGTGACAAAATAAAATGTAGAAAAACAACGGCAGCAGCTGACTGTCGCCTGTTTCTATACACAAACACACACACACACGCACAGTCATGCAGCGATATACATATATGTATGTATAAACTTCGCTGCTTACTGGCGACTCTTTACGCGCTTTGCGAAAACAATAAACAAAGCGCAGTGTAAAAAGAAATAAGCACAGCAATACGTATACACACACACACATAAATATACATATTGCATTGGCGCGCGCGCGCTCGTTGCACTCTCGTTAAGACAACGAAGTAATAACAACAACAGCAGCAGCAAGATATACAAAAATCACCCCAGAGACGTGCCGTGACGTGACTTTCAAGCAGCGCTGCTCAGTTTTGCTCCCAGGTG
Source organism: Zaprionus obscuricornis (assembly GCA_037044475.1). Lineage (NCBI taxonomy): Eukaryota > Metazoa > Arthropoda > Insecta > Diptera > Drosophilidae > Zaprionus > Zaprionus obscuricornis. The sequence goes on along the minus strand of JBAMBR010005197.1, from coordinate 19,780 downwards.
CGTTGCCGTTGCCATTGCCGCCGCTTTTGCTGTTGTGATTGTGCATGTATATTACGCGCTCATGTGTTTGTTTTTTTTCTGTTTCTTTAATGCCTTTATATTTTTGGGGACACTGAGATTTCGTTTTACGCGTCGTTTTTGTATGTACATACAAATGTGCTTGTATATACTCGCTGTGTCTCTCTCTGTGTGTGTGTGTGTTGTGTATGCACCGGCGGCTGTTTGCATATATATATGTGTGTTTTGTGTTTGCATGTGTGTGTATATATATGCAAGTAAAGTTTGGACTGTTGGTTAATTTCTTGTGTTGGTAAACGAAGCAAAAGGTAAACGTTTAAAAAAAAAAAAAAAAATAGTTCAATTGTCGTCCGCTATGTTGCGGAGGAGTCTGTAAGAGAGAGCGCAAAAGCAAACGAGAGCGGGAGAGAGGGAGGCAAAAAGAGTTTGACCACCTTCTTCTCCTGCTACTACTGCTGCTTGTTGTCTCTTGCTGCTGCTGCTGTTGGTCACTTGGCGTACGTTTACATCTGTCTGCCTCTGTGTGTATGTGTATATATGTATGCGTGTGTATTTGTGTTAGTTTGGTGAAAATGCGCCTACTGCGTAAACAGGTTTAATTTTTAGATATTTTTCATTTAATGCCGGACAACGCCGACAAGTTTGTTGTTGTTGCTACTACTGCAGCTACCCACGCCACGCGCGCACAACAAATTCACACAAACACACATCCACATGCATATACATATATAAACAACAAACACACATATTTAGACATACACACACACACACACACACACTGGCATTTAGTAAATACTTCTTTACCATTTTGATCTTGGCAAATTTTCTAATTTTTTTTGTCACATTGGGTTTTTTTTTACTCAAATTTGGACATGAAAATGAAACTGAATTTTATTGTCAGCATTTACCTGCGTTTAAAATACACTTTTCTATCTTCTATCAATATTGTTGTTTATTTTATTATTTACTTTATTTCATCTATCACTGTAATAATTTAGATTTCATTTGAAAAAATTTTTCTGTTATTTCAATTTATTTCTACACTTGCAAACTACTAAACTCTGAATAAACGACGAAAACGCGTCTGCACGCAAGAAACACAAAGGCAAACTGACAAAAAAATATACATATAATAAAACCGCTGCCATTGCTGCTGCTGTTGCTGTACGCTGTTGACGTCGACGACGACGTCAGCGACGCGCTTTTCAGTCGTCACTTTTTCGTACACAACTCGTATTTGTGTGTGCGCGCGCGTATCTATGTATCGTATATACGTTTGCTTGTAATTCATATGTGTGTGTATGCATGAGTGTTTGTTTGTTTGCAATTGCATGTGTGTGAGTGCGATGGCGAGTGCAGCGCAAAATGTACGAAACCTAACCGAGAATATGTAGCACAAAGCAAATGCAGTGATAACACAACACCAACAGCAGCAGCTGAGCGCGCTGTTGTCTCTCTCTCTCTCTCTCACACACACACATTCTCTCGTTGCGATTGTGTACGTGAGAATGCGCGCAGCAAAAGCAACAGCGAAAAAAAATTCCGGTTGTGAAAAATATAACAACAACAACTATAGAAACACATAATATACATTTATGGGGAAGACAGTGTGAGCGAGTGAGAGCAACAATTTGCATAACATTTGTCGGCGCACAGACAGTGTTGCCAGACTGCCAGCAAAGAGTGCAAGAAACAGTTTCAAAACAAGAACAAAAAAGTAACGATTCTCTCTGTTGATTTTATTTATTGTTTGCAGCTGGCTTGCTGCTACTACTGCTGCTGCTGCTGTTGCTCTTACTCTTACTCTTGCGGTTTTATGCAGTTTTTGTTATTGTTTGCTTCGTGGCAGAAATATGACAACAATTGGCTGATAAACGCAAAACGTGTGCGCGAGCAGCAAAACTGATAAGAGCCGCTCACAGCTTGGCTTATTGCTAAATTAGTTGTATATGTATATATATATATACATATATGTGTGTATATATATGTTTATTTTGTATGTTTGCATACTTAATGCGCAATTTAAAATAAAGCGTCGTTAATAGTATATAGATTTGTATTTATGTATATATGTAAATAAATACATAAATATATTTGTATGTAAATATGTATGTTGGAATAAATGTATGTGTATTTATAGACTCCCCCAATGCAGCAACAGTAACAATAGCAGCATCAGCATCCATCCCCAATTACAACAGGCGTGCGCAGCAAATACTGCGACGTCACAATCAAAATTGTAATACGTGACAACCAAGACGTAACATAGAAAAAGCCAACAAACAAAACACAAACATGAACTACACATAAAACATACAAACACACACATACATACATACATATGGTATACACATAGCATGTAGATCTCTGTTTATGGCATTGAAAAGAATAGTGGCAACGCCACAGCCCAGCTGCTGCTGCAGTCGGTATATCAGTTTACAATATTTTACAACACTATGCATCCCACCTATAAACAACGCACAGCGCCAAAAACAAAAAATATGCAACAAATTGTTATTGTTGCTGCCGACGCTATAACGTTTATCGTTGCTTATAAGTTATGAAAAGGGCGAAAGTAAACCATATACACAGCCTATAAAATGTTATTTCCTTGGGCCTGATCTATGTATGTACATACGTGCTCAACGTCAGCGTCGAGCAGGGCCTCAAAAAAAAAAAAGAAGCCTAAATCTAGGTCATATGCACTCGTTATTTCGGTTGTCATTGTTGTTGTTTTTTTTTTTGTATGTGTGCGGCCATTGCGCAGCGTCGTCACAGCAAGCAGCAAGTGTCAGCGGGCAGCAACTTCGTTAAATGCAAATTGTAGCAACCAACAATAATCATAACAACAACAACAATAAGAAGCAACGTTTGGCAAATTTGTTTTGTATGTATGCATGTGTCTATGTGTGTGTGTCTGTGCATGATGAGAGAGCACATTTGGCTTCCTCTTTTTTTTTTACACCAATCAAATTTGATTGCAAAACAAAAACTGTACTTGGTGCTTGAAAATTGCGAAAGGCAAAGGAGCCCATTGAGAAGTAAGAGATGCGGTTGGGGGCGGGGGTGTCGATTGTGCGGTGTGCAAAGAATTGCGTAGGCGCGGGCGACAACAGATCATTTAAATATTTCTCTTTTTTTTTATATAAATAGAGCTATGCGTCAATGATGTTTTGTTTATTGTCACACACACATATATACACACACACACGAATACGCATACTTATACATTTATGCAAACAAAATTAATGCTGACCTTGTTTTTCGATGCGGTACGCATTAAAAACAAAAACAACAACCAGAAAGATAAAAAAAAAATCAACTTTCCTATACACAGCCAAACATATAAACATATGTTCGTACGGCTGATGACGGAAAGTGAAAGACACACAAGCTTGTCTTATTGGAATTCTCATAAGAATGTGAAAACAGCAGCAAAAATCACAATAATATACAAAGAGGACTGGCAAGCAGCAGTGAGTGAGAAGAGCTAGATCTGAAGAGCTGCTTGCTGCTATGCGTGAAACAGGTTGCCGACAGCCGTTGCTTGCTATAAAGCTTTACACACAGCAGCAGCAGCAGTAGGAGCTCTGCAGCAACAGCAGCAAATTGATCGTCGTCGATTGATATTCGGAGTAACGGTAATACATATGTATAAAAGGGTTCGATAAAAAAAAAAAAAAAAACCAAGAGACACACGCACCGCATAGTCGAGACTACATTGAATGCCAGCGTAATACTCGCACCACAAGCATAAACAACTAAAATAGAAAGTAAAAAAAAAAATGCAACTTTGTTTTGGGCATTTTGATTTCGGCTTGAATAACTGTTTATTTACACACATACACACACACACAAACACACTTAACACATATATACGCAGCTGCTGCTGGCCAACAATTTATGTCTTGCAAGAGATATAATGAGAGAGCGCACCAAAAATGGAAGTAGGTTGCCCAGCTTGTGCTCTTCTTGGAGCACTCTTTCTCTTTCTTGCTCACCTGTATGATGTGTGCTCATTTTGGCACAATGAGAGAATCAAAATACAATTGTAAGAGCGCACGTCAAACAGATAGAGAGCTAGCATGCGAGCGTGAGAGAGAACGCAATAGAGGTTAGCTCGCTTTATCATATTGGCTGTTAAGTAATAGATTGAGTTCTCCACATGTGTATGTACGCATCTATGGATGTATGTACATGGAGAGCATGTATATATGTTTGTGTGCATTTCTGTGCGTGTGTATGCAGAGAAAGCGCGCGCAAACAAATCCACTAATTAAAAAAGAAAAAAAAAAACACAAAAAAAAAAAATAAAACAACTTAAGTATAACAAGAAATGACAGCGGTAGTAAAAATTATGTTCACATTTTTGGTGGCTATGTATTATTATTTAATTTTATGTTCGCCGCAAGGATTGACAGAAATATGCTGTACTTCTTCTACTGTACTTGCAGTTCATATACGAACGTACATATGTATGTAGTATGCATGTATCTATGTATTTGTTATATTTGTATTTCCGCACATATGGGAATGCTTATGAACGAGGTTAAGTTACCGCTGCCGAACTGCCATTGAAAGAGTTCATTGTTGCTTATTTTTTTTTTGTTTTTGGTTTTATATTTTGCGGTGGTAAACGCAAAAGTTTTGATTAGCAAAGCGAAGGTCAACAACAACAAAAACGACAACAAGAAATGGATCGGTAACATAACTTTATCTACGCATTTTGAACAGATACAATATATATATAGATAAACACATGCGTATGTACCTATCAATATATATACATATGTATAGCATGTCTGTTCTCTCTCTCTCTCTCTCTCTCTCTCTGTCTCTATCTATGTTTAACCTTCGCTTTTTTTATGCATTTCCATTCGCTTTTATTTTGAATGTTTGGTGCACACGTACCACGCATACACTCTTAACCGCAAATATACGCGCGTACACACACCACACACACACTTGGGCACATATTCAATTGCTTCTACGCATTATAGTTTTGTTTTGCACCCTTTTTGCATTTTATTTTCCTTACCCTTTTGTGATCGTCTTCCACACACACACACTTTACTTATGATTGGCAAAATCGTTTGATTATCTTTTAATTTAATTGAATCGCTTTGTTATTTATTTATTTATTTATTTATTCATTAGCACTTAAAACATTCACTTTTTAGCACTTGTTAATTGATGTCTTAGCTTAGCTCAAAACGGTGGCTTGAATACCGCAAAAAATTTCACAGCGTATCTTATCGATATTCTGTGTTTTTGCCGTTTTTCGCTTTATTATCGATACAATAAGTACTCATACTTTAATACTTATACGAAGCTGGTTGCCATATTTTCAAAAAAATCGATATATTTATTTATTTATTATGCGCGCATGAGCATTAGTATTTTATTCGTTTTAAATTGTGCATATTCTAATTATGAATTTTTATTTTATATTTATTATTTTTAGCTAATGTATAAGTGCAAATAAATGCAAATAAAATATGATTTATTTATATATCGAAATTATGATATTTACATATCGATATAAGCAAAATATTGCCGGCAACAACAAATTGCACACAAGCTTTAAATTTAATTTGTATTTACTTTATAATTAATCAATTAATTATATTTGCTGTATAAATTGACAGAATGCTAATGATGCGCCACGGATTATGCAGCAACAAAGTTCCGTAAACAAGTTCCTTTAAAACAAAAAAAAATACCGCGCCAAAAAAAAATACCACGCAATGAGGCAAAACTGAACGAACTGGTTCGATAAACAAGTTCGAAATGTTGCAATCTATCGTTCAGTTGAACTAGTGCGAACGAATTGCAAAATCCCGGCCGGCAAATTGATCCGCAAAATTTTTGTATCAGAGTAAACAAAGAGAATATTTAACGTTTAACGTGACAAAACGAAAATAATTTTAGCAGCCGCCACATGAGGCTCATCAAGCCGGGCTGGGTGCATCATGATGGTAATGTATTAATGTGCAATGGCTCAATAATTCTAATGATTTCCCGCCAAAAAAAATAAATTGCAATTGAATTTCAATTGTTTTTGTTTTTTTTTTTTTTTGTAATAATAATTAATAATTATCGTGATTTTTTTTTTTTGTTTTCTGCTCAATAGATAAGCCAATTTTCTCAGTTGATGTGCATCAAGATTGTACGAAATTTGCAACTGGCGGACAGGGTAATGATTCCGGACGCGTGGTAATATGGAATCTCAAACCCGTGCTATCCGAAAAGGATGAAAATGATCCGACAGTGCCAAAGATGCTATGCCAAATGGATCAGCATTTGGCATGTGTCAATTGTGTACGTTGGTCACAAAATGGCCAATTGTTAGCATCCGGTTCCGATGATAAATTAATTATGATATGGCGTCGGGCACAAGGTACCAGCGGTGTCTTTGGCACCGGCGGCATGACCGAAAATCATGAATCATGGAAATGTGTACATACATTACGTGGACATGATGGTGATGTACTCGATTTAGCATGGTCACCCAATGATCTCTTCCTAGCCAGCTGTAGCATTGATAATACAATTATTGTCTGGGACGGACGAGCATTGCCATGTATGCTGCAAAAATTACGCGGTCACACTGGTCTCGTCAAGGGTGTCGCCTGGGATCCAGTTGGAAAATTTTTAGCATCCCAATCAGATGATCGTAGTGTTAAAATTTGGCGTACAGCCGATTGGACATGTGGCACAACGATAACCGAACCATTTCATGAATGTGGTGGTACAACGCATATATTACGTTTATCCTGGTCACCCGATGGACAATATTTAGTCTCGGCACATGCCATGAATCGTGGCGGCCCCACAGCTCAAATAATTGAACGTGAAGGTTGGAAATGTGATAAAGATTTTGTAGGACATCGCAAGGCTGTGACATGTGTACGTTTTCATAATTCCATATTGATGCGTCACATGGCCGGCGATAGTCCCAGTAAATCAATGCAATATTGTGTGCTAGCCGTTGGCTCACGGGATCGTTCATTATCCGTTTGGATGACGGCATTGCAGCGACCAATGGTTGTCATACATGAACTATTCAATGATAGTGTCTTGGATATCTCATGGGGACCACAACAATGTCTATTAATGGCATGTAGTGGTGATGGTAGCATTGCATGCCTACAATTCACCGAAGATGAGTTGGGCACACGAGTCTCGGAGAATGAAAAGAAGATGATCTTTAAGCGTAAATATGGCGGTTGCGTTGAGGATCATTGTATCAATATTAAACGTCCAACGCCACAAACATTTCCAGAACTTAGTTCATATGCGCTGCCCAATGCAGCCATGGAGCGACGTCTTCCCGTACAGCAGTCGGGTGAAACAATTTCGCAGGCGGCAAGACCAATTAATAAACAGACAGAGACAAGAACGAAGGATGGTAAAAGAAGAATAACGCCAATGTTTATACCACTCAATGATCTATCGGAGCCAATCATATCGAGCAGCATGGGCAGCACGAGTGGCGTTGGCAGTGCAGTGCATAGTAATAACAGGTGAGTAAGGGGGAATGGCACGAGGGAAGTGGGAGCTTTGTAGTAGGATGTAGAAGACAGGATAGTGGGAGGTAGAGCAGTGGGAGGTAGGATAGTAGAAAGTTGGACAGTTGGATGTAGGACAGTTGGAGGTAGAACAGTTGGAGGTACGACAGTTGGAGGTAGGACAGTTGGAGGTAGGGCAGTGGTATATAGAAGAGTGGCAGAAGAGTAATGAAATGCAGGATGAGTGGGAGAAGGGCAATCTGATGAGGATGGCACTGACAGGAGGATGACAAAGCGACTATAGAAGTGGATGAATGGCAATAGAAAGAGGAAAGTGAAAGCACGACAGTGGGAGACGTTGGGCAGCAGGAGGAGGGCTTAGTGGAAAAAGAACAATAGGAAGAGAAAATTGGAAGCAGGGCAGTAGATGAGTAAATCATAGAGTAGGATAAGTATTGGGTTAGGATTAGGTAACATTAAGCTGAAATTCATTTGGAGAATGGCCGAGGTTAGACAGGATCTGAACTAAACAAGTAGCAGGATAAGTTAGACAACGAAACCAATTACATCGCCAGCTGAATATATAGCACAATCCTCTCCAGAACTAACAAAATCTTTCATCCCCTCAATAGCAACAGCAATTCCTGCATGAATTCAACAGCAAGTGGCGCTATGTCTGGTACAGGCGTTAACACAGCAATGGGAGCAACAACAACAGCAGCAGGCATAGTAATAGCAGCCGGAGCAACAGGTGCAACAGTAGGAGCATCAGGAGCAATATCAACAAGTGGAATTGAACCGTTAATGCCTGAAGCATTATTTGGACGTAATGATGCTGTCGGACGTTTAATGTTGCCACCGCCAATACAATTGGCAAATACAATATTGACAGCAACAGCAGCAGCAGCAGTTGGAGGATTAACAGGAACAACAATTGGAACAGCAACAACACCAACACATCGTCGATCAAATAGTAAACAACAGCAAATAACCGCAAATACAAAATATGAATTTACAAAATCCTGTCAAGATTATCGTCTACATATACAAAATGGACATTTAAAAACAGATTATGGTATGGTTGCCAAAGTAACGGCACTCCTAAGTCGTGAACAATTATGGGAAATGTATGTAGGATCACCAGTAATAACAGTACATCTATGCAATAAATATGTGCTACTCTGCTCCTTGGATTGTAGTATGCGTCTATTATCGATGCAAACAGGATGCCCAATAATACCAACAATATCCTTAAATGGCAATGCATTACATTGTGCCTTTAGTCCCGATAATCAAATGGTTGGCGTTATGACTGATTGCGGTTTATTACGAATTTGGCATATAGCACGTGGTCGCTGTCGTTTAGCAACGAGTTGCCTAGAGCTATTGAATCGTCATGGCATGTCATTACAGTTTACAATAACAGATCAAGGGATGCCATTAATTGGTTTCCACAGTGGCAATTCATATTCATATTCAACAGCCTTGGAATCATGGTTGGTGCTGGCCACCGGTGATGCTATTATGATTAATGGTATACGTGGCTCATTGCCACGTGATTTGAAGCATGTTAATCGAAAATTTCCATTGCTTAGCATGCAGGCAAGCACACATAATTTCCTTAGTTTACGCAGCGCTGTGGAAATGTAAGTATATGTCAGTGAATCCTTTAGAGAAATTTTTAATATCCTTGCAAAAGAATTTATTTATTTTTGGACAAAAGTTTGTAATGCCCCCCCCCCCCCTTAGCTGGCGTGCCAGAGCCTATAAATCATGATCAGCATCTACAGGATGTCCAAATATACATGTTCGTCTATCCCTCCGTTTGTCCTTCTGTTTCAAACCAAACGACTCTTTCAGTTTTAAAGATATCTCAATAAAACTTGGTATACATACTTCCTATGCCTCTAAGCTGTATATAAGTTGAAATACATCGGATCGGACCACTATATCATATAGCTGCCATAGAAACAGTCGACCGAAAATTATGTTTTTTTCTCTGGTTTTTTTAAGCTATTCGACTAAAACTTACAAGATTTCTGTTTAGTGACGATTTACAAGTCTTGTATAAATTTGGTGATAATCGGACTACTATAACATATAGCTGACATAGGTACTATTCGTCGAAAATTAAGTTTTTGTATGAAAAACTTTTTTCTGTGCTAAGTTATCTGGATAAAACTTACAGAATTTCAGTTTATTGACGACTTACACGTCTAATATAAATTTGATGCAGATCGGACCACTATATCATATGGTTGTCATGGGATCTGCCGGACAAAAATTTAGTTTTTGTATAAAAAGTTTTCTTCTATAACTGCAAGGAGTATCAAATCTTCGGCTCGCCGAAGCCAACTTTGATTTTTTGTTAATATTTTATATTATTTTATTTTATTTTTTTGTTTTTTAGTGATCCGGAAAGCTGGCAACAAACAGCGAAAGTTTTGTTCTTGAAGGATCAAATTAAATTATGTGAATCACTGGAAGCTGCCGATGAGCTGAAGCATTGGCATATGATGTTAACGTTTCAGCTGGCCACATATGGCCCAGAGAAACGTTTACGTATTTTTCTCAATAGTTTTCTCGATGACAATGGCGAAGAGCCAGCAACTCCAGCGGTAAATAAGTTATACATCTCTCTCTCTCTCTCTCTCTCTCTCTCTCTTGCTCTTTCTCTATATATATATTTCTCTCTCTCTCTCTTTGCAGTGCGTGCCTAAGCATGAGCTGATGGAGTGCGTGCTATATTCATTGAAACCGCATACACAGTGGGAACATATTTTTAATGAATATTTGGAATTGTATAAATTAAAGGATGAGAATTTCGTAATGTCCGAGGATCCAATGCCACAATCATCATCGATATTATCATATCCAGCATTGCCATCGTCACCATGTCGTCGTACACGTGGTGCTGTTGCTGCTGCTGCTGCCATTGATGCAATGTTAACAGCAGAACCATCATCACCGCCACCAGTGCCAGATCCGCCGCCAATAGCAACAACAGAAACTCCTGCCGCAACAACAGGCGGCACATCATCAACATCAACATCATCATCAACATCGTCGTCGCATATGTCGCGACCCAAAGATGGCATCGATGATGATGATGATGGTGAAGTTGAAGCTGAAGGTGAATGTGAAACAGAAGAAACATCATCATCATCAGCGCCAGCATCAGCAGTGCCAACGCCAGAGCCATCATCAACTGGCAGCATTGGTACCAATGAATTGGATGTGGATAAGAACTGAACTATGTTGCATTCACAACTGCAACCATATCTACATTCAAATTCTTACATTTATATCCTGCCTGCCTAACAATCTTAGCTATGTAATAAAAAAAAAATTATAGCTCCATCTCTTTCTAATACGTTCGAGATGTACATAGTATAAAATATTCCATATTATGTTTACAAAAAAAAAAAACCAAGAAAAAAAAACAATTGTTACTTGTAAAAAGTTTCATAAACAAAAAAAAAAAATGCATAAAAGAAAGCAAGAAATTTATTATTTTCTAATATTATTATTATTATTGTAATTATTATTATTATTATTATTATTATTCTAGTTTTGATTGATTCATAAAACTGATTAAAATAAATCTAACGATTTATCAGCTATATACATATATATATATATAAAGATATTGTACATATATACAAAACAGACTTTTTCTTTGCTTAACAATACCAATTGTAGGCGAAAGGCGGAACAATAGGCGTGGCACAGTGCATTAAGTATATACTATAAAAATACTAATACAGCAATAAGAGCTATGTATGTCCGTCCTAGGTTTATATAAATTCCGGGAATTGTGACTTCAACTCTAGTTAATTCTATGTATGAAAAATATTTTTTTGTCTATTCAGATTTACGACTCCGACTTACAGCATTTAAGTTTAGCGACGACTTATGCTTCTCATATAAATTTAGTCTAAATCGGACTACTATATCTTGTAGTTGTCATAGGAACAATCGGTTGAAAATCAAGTTTTTTGTATGAAAAACTTTGTCTGTTAAACTATACGTCTAAAACTGACAATATGTAAGTTTACGACTTATATCTATCTGTCAAAAATTCTCAAAATCGCACGACTACATCATATAGCTGCCATAGGAACAATCGCTAAATAAATTGAATTTTTGCATAAAAAATATTTTTTGTTGAAGTCTGTAGAACTATGAATTCAGCTACATAAGAATCATACGTCTATATAGTTATATAAATATATAACTAAACCTTAACAGATAAGAAAAACACATTTTATTTTTTTTTTGTTTTTTTTTTTTATTAGAAAAAGGAATAATTTAGATATATATATAGAAATGTATGTAGCTGCGATATTTGATATTTATATATATTATGTTATGTTTAATCGTTATTCATATTCGATCTGTTGTAGATATGACTAGTTATAGTTTTTATTAGAGGTTATCCATGCATATCAAAATATATTTCAGCTGTTTGTTCCAACGCTAATTTCAAGTTTTTTATTTATTTTTTTTTTTGAAGTCTTTGGGACACAAAATTCGCTTCAAGCGCGATCAATTTTTGCTGTTCATGATATGACTAAAAATATTAATTTTATGATTAAAAAACTAGATATAAAAAAAAAAAAAAATTCATCGATGTATATAAATATATAATATCTAATAATCTATATAATATTTTTTTTTGTTTCTTCTAAATTTATCAAATTCGGATTTGAAAGGAATATTAAGTGTGTGTATTGTGATATATAATATATATATATATATATATATATATATATATATATATATATGTGAGTATATGTCATGTCTGTCATATATATATATATATATATATATATTAATTTTAAGGTTATGTTGAATCATTAGCAAAATAAAAGCCTCTTTGGCAGTTGTTGCAACTCCTGAGTACAACTAGTTATAGTTATATATTATATATCTTATCTAGATATCATATGATATATATATATAAATTAATGCTTAAATTAATAAGTATATTCATTTTGAGGTTATGTTATGTCTTTGAGCATTTTGTATGAGAAAAATATATATATATATATATATATATATATATGGTAGATATATTTGAATGAAATATGATTATGATATATAATTTTTATAATTGTTAAGTTATATGAAGAATATATAGAAATGAATGCTTGACAATTTGTTAGTGTATATAGAGTATATATGTATTCGTTGGACATAAGAACACAATCAGATATATATATATATATATATATATATATATATATATATCAGTTGGTTCAATCAGTTATATGTACTTATATAGTGTATAATCAGTTATACAAACAGTTATATATATTTAGTATATAGTAATTGGATTCTTAAGTTATCGGATTTATATATTATTTGAATATCTGAATATTATGAGATGACAATTTGATAAATATATATATAATATGAAATTGATGGAATTATTTAACTATTTTTCAGAATTATATAATATTGTTCAGGAATTGTTATATGAATATATATAAATTTATATGGCGGATTGTTGTATATATATATATATATATATATATATAGACACATAGCTGATAAAAAATGGCAACAATGATTATATATATATGTTGAGAGATTAATATATATTTATAGAAAATTGTATAAACTTGTTCATGAATAAAATGTTTATATAATTACTATATATATATATAAAGATAATTCCATAAATTTGATGATAAGTTGAAAAAAATTTATAGATATTTTTATGAATACTTTGTTATATATATATCCTATTATAAGAATATAGTCTATATATGTATGTGAAGAATTATTTAATATTGTTCATGAATGATCGAGAAGGATATGACTATATATATATATATATAGACAATTAGTTAATCTTGTATATATATAGACACTTAAGATAAATTTGCTGGTCAATCGCATAAATATAATCTTCTATATATATATATATATATATATATATATATTTAGACAATTAGATAAACTTGCTGATATATATTGAATATATATATATATAAAGTTGATCAAAGAATGAATTCTATATATTGTTACAGAGTTATAGACAATTTGTTAATATTACTGTTAAATTGTAGAAATATGGCATATCATTATTTATAGATATAGACATTTAGATAAATATGAACAAGTATGAAATAGATAATATTCAATATATATGGTAGCTGAGTTGATTTCAATGTGTATCTAGACAATTATTATATATGCTTGATTGGCATATCCAATATTTTACATATTGATTGAGCTAGATAGAAGTATGGCATAAAATTTGATCAAGTGTGAATAAAATGTATTCATATTCAATATAAGTAGATAAAGTCGATTAATCAAGTATGAAGAAGATATATATCCATATGTAATGCATATAGCATAAAATTCTTTATATATATTCCTATACAATATATATAAATAAGCTGATTTTGTTTGATATATATATATAGACAGTTATTTGTAGATCAACTGAATCGTTGATCTATATAAACATTTAGAGAAACTTGATCAAGTATGAACTGGATATATCTATATGCAATATATATATATATAAATATATTGAATTATTTTTATCTGTAAATATAGACAATTATGGGATAAAATTATTTTTGGGCTAAATTGTTCAAATATGAAATAGATATATCTCTATTTTTTATATATTGCTTGATATAAAATTTAATTTAATTTAATTTAATAAATGGAATTTTTCCATATATATAGATATATATATATATAGACAAATAGTTGATCTGTATAATCAATATATATGTATATAGATAGACAATTGGATAAATTGGATCAAGTATAAAATAGAAATATCTATATATTATATATTGCTTGATCTAGCTGAACAAGTGAATAAAATTTATCAAGTATGAACAAGATATATCAAAATTTAATATATATATAAATGAGTTGATTCTGTCAACATATAGAGAATAAGTTGATCTAATGGATCTTGTATATATATATATATATATCTATATAGACAATTGTATAAACTTGTTAAAATATGAAATAGATATATCTATATATATATATATGTATAGTTGCTCTAGTTTATCTTGTTTATGAATGTGTATATATATCTATATAGAGAATTGTATAAACTTGATAAAAGTATGAACTATATATATTCATATTCCATACATATATATTTGGTTGATCTAGTTTTGATCTTGCATATATAGATAGACATATATATATAGATATACAATAAGATTAACTTTGATCAATAGTAGAATGTTTTCATATATCCAATATATATATATATATATATATATATATATATATATATATATAGTACTATATGTATGTGAATAATCAGCTGTTTTTTTTTCTGTTCTTGTGACACAATTTTAGCAGTACTGAAACTTTGAATACTTTGCGTAAATGAGATAAATATATATATAGAAAAAATTGAATATGAATATGAATATGAATATAAAGATGAATGAATACAATCTTATGGACTGTAATGTATTGTGGCAGCTGTTGTAGTTGCTGCTGTTGGTGTTGCCGTTGTCGTTCCTGTTGCTGTCGCTGTGGCAGCAGCTAAAGCAGCTGCAGCCGCCGCAGCAGCAGCAGCTGCTGATGTTACAGTCGTAGTTGCTGTTGATATTGTTGCTTCTTGCTAGGGAAAATTATAATGCGATGCTGGCGGTGCAAATTCAATTACTGGCGACAATGGTGGCTCAACAATAGTTGAAGCTGCTGCCGCAGCAACAGCAGCAGCAGCAGCGGCAGCAGCACCACCCAAAGTTGTAGATGATGTTGCTGTTGGCGGTGCATGATGTGATGGTGATGCTGATGGTGATGCCTCGCTTAATGTCATGCCACCAACAGCAGCTGAAACTGCCATAGTTGCTGTTGCAACTCCAGCTACTGCTGCTTGTGGTCCAACTATTTGTCCTGCTGGTGCAGCAACACCTGCTACTGCTCCAGCTGCAGCTGTAGTTATAACACCAACAGTTGTTGGCATTGTGCTGCCAATACGTTCTTGTAACGTTTCATACAATTTATGTATATGCTCATTATGTGTTGAATTTGGTTGCATTGCTTTCATTAATGTTGCCACACGACCATTTGGCAACTTATTGTGCACATACCACAATAATTTCAACATATGACGCGATGTTACATTCTCACGCGTTAAGCCAGCATAAATGAATTCATCAAACAATGTTGTACAAAAATCCTCAGTGGCAAATTCATCACACATTGGTATCAATAATGCAATTAATGAATGTAAAAATGGATCCTCATAGGCGCGATCATCCTTGCAAGCCGATAATATGGCCAAAACACGTAATAGACCAACACGATCCTTAGCTCTGGCCGTATGCAATGTATAATACATGGCCAATATGCTGCTAACGGCACTATCCTGTATAAAAGCCTCAACAGCAACTGGTGCTGGTCCAGAATGTTCAATAGTTGTTAACGCTGATTCACGTTCATCTGGTGGTAATTTACCATGCAACATGCGACATTGATCATCGACCATAAGTGACATTAAAGCGGGTAAAAATTTTGTTACCACTTGTGGATCTAATTTAGGTTCCTTAAAATCCTGTGAATCGATCATAACCCATGCACTCAAACCCAATGATAACATGCGCAATAATAATATTAAAATTTGATTATCCCGCGGCATACCTTCATTATTGATTAAATATTGTAAGATTTTAATGGCCGATGTAGCTAAAAAATTGATGGCATATGGATCACATAATGTCATTGATAAATCACCCAATACTTGTTCCTGTCCACGTTTAATATTATCCAAAAATCCTTGCAATTCACGTGAACGTTTTATATCAACATTTTTTTCACGTATACAAGCATCGAGACACCATGTAAATTTATGACATGGATCAATTGATATTATCTCTTGTACTTCTAAATCATGTAATGCCATTAATAGCTCAGCACGTAATGTACAATAATGTACATTACGTGTACGTAAAAATAATGTACGTAAAAATTGTAATACCATATCATAGAGTTTAACACTAGTACCAATCATATTTGCCAATTTTTGTACAACTTCACCGTGTCGTCGAACTTTTGGTGTCGGTTGAAAGAATAAATTATTTAAATTTGTATGATCAAAAAGTATATGCTCCTTTTCACGAATGTATTGTGATAATAATGGTGATACTTCATCACCAAATAATGATTGATTATCACGCCAGATTTGTCGTTTAACTTCAGTATCAGTATCAGCATATAAATCACGATCACGTACTAAGATCTTTAAATATTTATCTTCAATATGTTGTGTATTTCGTAAGATTGACATTACGACGGGACGTAAGGCTTTAACACGTACAATGGGGAAACTTTTCATTAATAATTCTTTTAATTTTTTTTCTCTTTCACGCGGCTCCTTTTGTCCCAATTCATTAATATGCGCAATTAATTTATCGCGTAATTCTTCCATTAGTGATGTATGAAAATCCAAACGTCGTACACCATGTAAATCCAATAATGGTAACATTGGACGTAACGATGGTAATAATACGCCATTTTCCAACTAAAAATTAAGATATATATATATATAACAGTTATTTGTTGAATTTTATTTCAATTTTCTTTCTCTTTCGCTCTCATTATGCATATATGTATATCATATATCGCGCGCCAAACAAACCTGAAAACTTTCAATTGCCTTTAGGGGATCTGTACAGGATGTTAGCGCTTCGCGTAGGAATGCTTGTCCCGGTATATTAACATCCTCGAGTCCGGTGCCATTTTTCGTTGGTGAACTCATTTTATTTCACACAACAATTTGCAAAAATGTTGCAAAATTTTCGTCAATTCTTAAATTTTTCTTGCAATTTTCACGGCACAGACAGAACAACAAAATAAGAAGAAGAGAATGTTCCGAAAGTATCGTCTGCGATACCAAGCAGCAAAAAAGTATCGATTATTTTTTTTCAAATTATCATTTTTAATTTATCACATTTTTTTGAATTTGTTTCAAAAATTGACATTTATTATTGCTATGGCTATGCATAAATATATAAATATTTTATTCAATTGTTTTTTAATATTATTGCTTTTTTTTTTTTTTTTGGTATTTTTTATATTATCGCTATTTGCTTTATCGATTAGCAAACATTTGTGCAGTCAGTCAGTCAGTCTGGCAACGCTATATGATGTAGCATACACAAACAGAGTACGGCAACGTTTGTGGTGCCAAAAAATTTCTATCCAAAAATTTGTTTTTCTGCGTAATTGAATGTGAACCATTTTGTGTGTGTGCTCTCAATAATAATAAATAAAGAATTGTGTGTGATTTAAATACAAAATATTGCTTATTATGTGTTATTTGGCTGGCCTGAGCACACACACACATATACGCACTCACACATACACCCACACAAACGTATGTGCATGCGCGAGTGTAATTTTTTTTTTTGTGCCCACAGTTAACAATCATTAGGAAAGAAATTTATACCGACCGCTGGCATTGCCGCTGTACGTAGGCGCATTGCGGCACTGTAGCCTACAAAAAATAATAAAAAAAAAACATAATAAGTGTATATTAATATAATTAAATAGAATAAAAACATTGTTGCCAGTCAATTGTCTATTCGGATAAACAATAACAACAACAACAGCAGTAGCAGCAGCAGCAGCAGCACAACCGAAACGGTGCTGGGGCGCACTTTAGTTGCGGATCAACAAGCGAATAGAAATAAATAAGAGTACGCAACACTCACACATATACACACAGAGAGCGCTCTTTCGTTCCAAAACACACACACACACACACATACAACCAGCAACAAATATACAAACACGCACACACACACATACACAAGCACAATGTCGGAGCGTAAACGTTATCACAAGGACAATGCGCCAACCGATGATATTATCACATTGATCAATTTGGTGCGACAAAATCCAGCGCTATATAATTATAAATTGCAACCTAATCAAAGGCGTCGCCCGGACATACTTAGCGGCTGGCAGGATGTGTCCCACAAAATGGGAAGTAAGTATTATTATCAGTCAACAAAAGAAAAAAATAATAATAAAAATAATATCAAAACACACAAACATCATTTGTTTTATTTGTCATACAGATTTTCATATTTATTTATTTCATACATTTTATTTTTTTTTTCTCAGTTCAGTTCATTTTTGTCAGCGATTACGACAGCACAGAGCAGTTCTATTTATTTATTATTTTTTTTTTTCTACAGCAAATGTTTAGCGAAAAAGAATAAAAAAACAAAATAAAAAAATATTTTATAAATTTTTCTTACTATATAAAATAGTAAAAAGCGAAAATTTAAATTATATTAATTAGTATTAAATATTTTACTAATTTTATAAATCAATTTTCAATAATTTCGAATAAAAAAACAAAAAAAAAAAAAAAACAATGATTCATTTTTTTGAATTTGTTATTGTTAGTGCATTGTTAGGAAAAAGAAAATATAAGCAATTATTATTAATATCATTAGCAATTCTACTACAAAAGATTTTGCGGCGCTGTTTAACCTGAACAAAATTGAATTCTATATAAAAAATTTTTTGTATGATTTTTTTTTTCCTGTTTCTTTATTTTCTTTCGTTTTTGTTATTGTTTTCGTTTTTGTTTTTTTTTCTAAACAAATCAAAATTATTGGCAAATTTCATAATTTCATAGAGAGCAAATAAATTTGCATAAAAATTCATACGAAATTTTTAAGTTGTAGAGTTACTGGGAGGGGGCAAAAAAAGGTGTTTTTGAAAAAATTTTGAAATAAAAAGAAAAAACAATTTTGTTGAAATAAAAATTAAAAACAATTAAAAAAAAAATTTTTTAACTTTAAAATATAACAAACATTTTTCAATATAAAATTGAAAAATGTTAAATTAAAAAAAAAGTTATCGAAAAAGTAGAAAGAAATCATTTTTAATTTCCATGATTGAAAACTCAAAAGTATTAAAAATGTTTTTGTTTTTAATTAAATTTTTTTTAATTGAAATTTTTTTAATTATTTTTTCGAAAATTGCAAATTTTTTAAATATTTTTATTCAAAATTGGTAATTTTTTTTTTGGAAATTGAAAATTTTTTGTTTTTTAATTGAAAAAAAAACATTTTATTTTTGAATATAAAAAAAAATTTTTTTCTGAAAATTTTTTAAATATTTTTTTAATTTTAATATATTTAATTTAAAAAAAAATGAATAGTAGTAAAAGCATTTTAAAATTGAACAATAAAAAAATGTTTTGATGTTTAAAAAAATATTTTTGA
>JBAMBR010005195.1:0-27995 GCA_037044475.1 Zaprionus obscuricornis | reverse complement strand
CACCACGACCATAGATTGCTGGTGAAAGCGGCACTGAGGTAATTGTCTGTACATCGGGCACATCAGCAACATCCGCTGTTGTTGGCGTTGATGTGCTACTGTGCGTACTTTGCGTATCCGTTTGTTCACCCATATCCGACTCATCCTTGATATGCGTCGTTAGGCTTGTTGTCGTTGTGTTGCTGTTGGGATTTGTAATGATTTGTGGCATTGTTATTGTTGCTGTTGTTGTTATTATAGTTGCTGCTGCTGTTGCTGCTGCTGTTGCTTCGGCTGTTGTTGTATCCATCAACTGTTTAACTAGTTCTAATTCATGTTCATCCAATTCAAAGCTGCTATCCACAACATTGTCCTCAGTGGTTTGCCGCATGGCATTGCTAAGTGCGTTTCGCATTGTTTCTTCTTCTTCTTCCTCTTCTTCTTCTTTCGTTTCTTGATTATTTTGCAATAGAATCGCACTGTGTTTTTCTGCTTATTCCTCTTTCTTTCTCTCTCTCTCCCGCTCTCTCTCTCTCGCTCACTGTCTTTAGATTTATATTCAAGTTTTGTTTGCGTTAACAAAACTCAATTTATCGTCGTCGTCGTTGTCGTCTTTGTTTTCGTCTTCGATTCAGACTGTGACTGCGATTGTGACTGTAACGATGACGTTGACGCTGTCGGCGATGTTATTTTCCGTCTCTTGCCTCGACTACTACTTGCTGCACACAGTATCTTTGGCTCAGCTAATACACTAATTTCCATTGCCACGTGTACACATATGGAAGTGTGCAAAATACATTCATATACAGATACAGATACAGATATATATATATAAGTCTATATATATATATATAGTATGCTATAACATTAGCTGATTTTTTTTATATTTGGTTGAAGCTCTAGGAACATAGCAGAGATCACAGTTCATACAGCCAAAGATTTCACTTTGTATTTTTTATATATATTTTTTTGTGTATTTATTGAAATCCTTGTTTTTTTTGTTGTTGTTGTTGCACTTCAGTTGCTAAATTCCAATATTTTTTTTTTTTGAATTTTTTAAATAATTGCACACTTTTCTCTTATCAAATTTGCATTAATCATTGACATTTATAGCTCTTGATATTTGTAGCATGTTTTCGAACGCCTTTCTTTCTTTCTCTTTCTCTCTCTTTTTTTTATTATTATTTTTTAGGCACTTTAAAGCCTGCAATTAAAATAAAATATTGCAGATTTTTCCATTGTTGTTGTTGTTGTTGTTGTTCTTGGTTTTTTCTTTTGCAATCTGTTTTGCAGCTGTTACAATACTAATAATAAAAAAAAAAAAACCGTACATCTCTCACACTTCCTTTCCCCTGTCACAATATAGACTATAAAAATTCATTGGAAAACAAATGCAAAACAACATTTGGCTTGGCTAAAAAACAAAAAACATTGGCTAGCCAAAAACAGTTGTCTAATAATTGGCAAAATACTTTAAATTGTATATGGAAATTGGAATTGCATAAAAGCTTAGCTTATATATAAATATATTTTATTTATTTTATTTTTTTTCTATTTATTTACTAGAAAAATATTTTGCTATAAACTTTGAAATTTTTCCTTAGCTTTCGTTATATATAAAAAAAAAAAAATAATAAAAATTATTAACAAAATGCAAAATGTGCTACTAGCATAGAAGAAACTATTGTTTTTTTACTATACGCTTTGATTTTGGCAAGTTAATTGTCGCCGTCAAGTATGCTATAAAAATGTTAATATCGCTATAAAACAAAAAAAAACAAATGAAAATCAGTTTTTTTTTTTTCTCTCTCTCTGAAAGTCGTTAAAAGCCAATTTTGTCCCCGTGCTTATTTTTGTCTTTATTTTCGTTTATTTATTTATTTTTTTTTTGCCAAATTTAACACTTGCATGCAAATTGTACTGACAAACAAAACCTTTTTGTTTGTCTCTGTCTACGTTTTAGCATTTTAGCATTTGGCTATTGTAAGTACTAAATAAGTATTAGTTAGTACTTAACCATAAGCTTGCTATGAGCAATTAACAGAACAGAGACGTGACAGTCGAAAACGTCAATAGACAATAAATAGAGCGTAGCGAAATTATTTTTGTTTTTTTTTTTTTTTTTTTTTGATGATAAACAAAATCAAATAAAATATCAATTAAAACTTGCTAAAAAAAAAAAAAAAAAAAAATATTTAAAAAAAAAATATTAATGCAATTAATGAAGCTTCAATATATAGAAATATATATAATATATATATATAAAAATATTGATATCTAGTATAAAGAAACCTTTGCTTTTCAAAACAAGTCAATTTAGTATTTTTTCTGTTTTTTTTTCTTCTCTTTCTTGCCTTTTTCTTTTTGTGAAATGTTTATCTGATAGTCTCTTAGTCTCTTCAGTGCAGCGTCAATTGTTTAAAGATACTTGCCGGGGCGTATGGATGATGGGAACAAAAAAAAAAAATTGATATATACTTGTATAAGAAACACTAGAATTTAATTTATTTTTTTTGAGGGGGGGTGGGGGTTGAGTATTTGGCCGAAAGAAAAGAAAAAATTGTAAACAAACTATATATAAAAAAAAAAAAAAAAAAAAACAATTTATAAATTTAACTTTTACACAGAGCTGCAAAAGAATTGTTTTTGAATTTTGACAATTATATAAATTTTCTATGACTTTCTATTCAATTTCTTTACAAATTATTTATATATATAAAAAAAAAATACATCTATATATATTTCTCTCTCGTCTCGTCTTTCAATTAAACAAAAATTTGCCACATTCTTCACGCTGCTTCCCAATTTTTTTTTGCCCCAACAATACACAGCGCGACGTCTGTTTGATTTCAATGCGCGGTCTGCACTGAAGTCGCATATTGACTGCGCTTACAGAGCCACAAAGATCACAAAGAGAGCGAGAGAGAGAGAGAGAGAGAGAGATAAAGTAAGTTAATGAAAGAGCGCAAGCAAAGAGTGTGAACATCAAGCGATCTGCTTTTTTTTTTTAATTTGCGCTTGCGCTACATGCTGCGCCGCCGCCGCCACAAAATGTAGCTACAATTTTTTGTTGTACGCAGAATAAACAGTAATCAGAGATCATATTGAAATTAAAGAACATGACACTTGAATTATACCCTGCAGACACAGACATTGACTATATGTATATAGATTTCAATGTTGACAGTTAATACTTGGATAACTTGTAATTCAAGAAGTTCCATTGAAACTTTTTATTTCTTTCTTCATAAACTCTACATGCAAAATACTCCCTACTACTTGTAAATATTATTTTACAGGGTATAACAAATGGAAACAATAATATTTACATTTAAAAAAAAAATCGAATAACAATTTTGTAGCACTTCGTAAAATAAAAATGGAAAATTTATAGAGCACGTGCAGGCAACTGCAGGCTAAATATGATCTGATAATTGTAATATAAAACAACTACAAGTATAAAGTGTTGCCATTATTTAGTAGAATTACAAATATTTTTCTGTTTAAAATCTGCAACAATTTCAACATAATCTTATGTTTATCGCAAAGTTAATATAGATTATATATCTGTATATATGTCTGTCTGTCTGTATAGTTACTTCAACATATAAGATAAAAGTTCTGTGAAAAAAAGAACGCAAACTTAGCCGACAATTGCATATGCTACACAGCTAAACGTAGAAGTTTTTTAACGATTGTTGCTATAGCATATAGCTGCTATAGTTGTTCAATTTGCATCAAATTTTGACAGACAGCTATAAGTCATCAGTGCCTGTAACTTTCCAAGAGCATAGCCACAACAAAGTAACAAGACTTGTGAGATGCACGTATTTGTAAGCAGCTGCTGATCATGCTGATCGATCATGAATATACATATATAGTAGAATCCGGTTATAACGACTCTGCTTAAAGCGTTCGTCCGGTTACTGCGACTAAAACTCGTTGGCTTGGTTGATCCTCATGCAAACTTATACATACAAACTACTTTCGGTTAGTGCGTCTTCCGGATATAACGACGTAAAATCGTAGGTCCCTTGAAAGTCGCTATAAGCGGAATCTGCTGTATATATCATATACAGGATGCGCCACCTCAAGCTTTGTTATGTAAATGTAGAATAACTTTGGAAAAAAACACAAAAATACATAGAAAATGTTTTATTTTTTTATTTTTATTTTTTTTATTTTTTTATTTTTATTTTTTTTATTTTTTTATTAAGATTTATCTTTTAAAATGCATTTGAATTAGTTTTTGAATAGAATATCAATCAAAAATGATCAAACTTTGTGCTTGATGGCAAAAAGTGCCCAGTTTTTTTGAGCATTTTCCCATTGACTTTCGCCGTGAACATCAGCCTATATATTGAGCATTTCGCTGCGAATACTTTCCTTCAGCTCTGTGATGGTCTTGTGTTTGCTTATTTACACTTTGCTCTTCAGTAAACGCCACAATAAGAAGTCCGCCGTGCTCAAATCAGGCAAACGCGGCGGTCAATCATGCTAAAAATTCAAGAATTTTGACTACTTTTTGGGGCGTGTTTTGGGCTTGTTTTCATCACTTCGACAGTTTTTTTTTTTTGGTGTTAAGCTCTTCATGGCTTAAATTGTACTAAATTTACGTTTCCATAACGTGCCTATACACAAATCAATCGCTACACAAATGTCAAAGTGAAGTGTTTTTGTAGCGAAGCACGAGATGTACCGCTGTATATGTAACAAAGCTTCCCATCAAAATTAATATACCCTTGAATAGAGTATAATAAAACTGACAGACAGTAAATCAAAGCAAACGTGCAGCAAGCATAGCATGAAAAAGAACGCACAGCGAGCTGTCTGTCTCTGCCCCCGCAAGCAACTGATATTAAGCAATAAAAATAATAATAATAAATGATAAAAAAAATATATATATATAAATATTCGGGTCAAGTGCAAATACAATTCTTAAATGGCAAAGGCTGAAAATATATATATATATATATACAAATCTGTAGAATCTGTAGAAAACACACACACACACACACACAGCGGCATTAAACGATTTAAACAAACAAAACAATGACATATGATAAGAAGACAAACGATAAGAAAAAGAAAAAAACAAGAAAAATGTTGTCTGTCTGTTGGCGCTAACTCTGCGATACAAGCTATAAGATATAAAAAATATATATATATTATATACATATATGAAATGTTATGTGAAATGTTTGAAAAGTAATTACATTTATTTGCAGTCAAAAAACAAAAAAAAAACAAGACAAAAAGAAGAAAAACGTAACCTTGAGATGATCAGCATAATAAAGAGCGCTGCAGGCTAACAAGCAAAAGCAGAGAAAGAGAAAGAGAAAAAAAAGAAGCAGAGCTGCTGATGATGTCGTAACAATTTACATGGAGGAAAAACGACATTTCGACGTTTTGCTCTGTTTTGTTTTTTTTTCCTTTTTTTTTTGGTTTCCTTTTTTTTTCGTTATTGTCAAAAGCTTTTTAGTTTTTCTTTTTCTTTTTTTGTTTTCCTTGTTTTTATTTTTATTTTTTTTTTTTTTGCTGTGTGACTTTTGTATGTGTATGTGCTAGCAGATACCCTTCGTTAGCCATTTAAGCCTATGAGCTAATAACATGTCGTATACGTAATATATATATATTTTTTTTTTAATTTAACTAAAGCTTGAGCGCACGTGTGTCGCCAACACATTCATTTTTCACTTTTTCATTTTACATTTTCTTCTTCTGTTTTTTTTGCATACACGCGAAACACGAACAACAAAAAAAAAAGGTTTGTCCATGTCGTGGCAAGGTCAAGTTTTGGGCACTTTTGCGGCCTGGCTAAATAATTGATATGCATAAATAACACAGTCGCTAGTGGCATGCTCTTGCTCTCTCACACTCGCTCTCTCCTTCTCTGTTACCTGAAAGTATGCAATACTGGCAAATTTTTTGCAGCAAAATTGAATGCGCCGCCGCTAATAGCAAATTAAACGCACGCTGGCTGCAATGTTTGTGGCTTTTTTTATCGAGGTAAACAAAACTAGGGCAAGGTATATGTAAAATCAAAATTGGCAACAAATACACACACACACACACACACATACACATAGTTAGTTAGTTAGTTAACAACGCCTACAAACACACACACATAGCTATAGTTGCAGCTTTTGGCAATGATAACTTCCCAGAGACTTCTGAAGTGGGGCAGCTTAAGCAATCAGAATATTAATTTGTGCCCAAAAAAGAGAAAAATAAACTTTATGAGCATACAAATTAATCAAAAAGGCTCAGACAGGCTTAAAACTCAAGCAGAAAGAAAATGTTACAAAAAAGAAAGAGAGAAGAAAAAGTATAAAAAAGATAAACAAACAATTGATAAATTTCGCCAGCATAAAAGCCTAAAATCTAAACAGTTAATTACAGACTCTTAGCTTGTTTCTCTTATTCTCATTCTCATTCTCGCTCTCTCTTCGCTCTGCCCTTTGCTCTAGCCTAACTAATGGGAAAACTCATTGTGTTTCGCTGCTTGTTGTTGCCAATTGTACAAACAAAAATCCAAGGTTAGCTAAGTGCAGCAATTGATGATGTTGATGTTGCTGATGATGATGTTGATGACGTTAATGTTGATGATGCCATTTGCACGACTCTAGTTCAAATTCAATTCAACTGCTCAGTCAACGTTACGTATACGTAATATGCGCTTACAACAGTAGCGGAATACAAAATTGGGCCCGCGCATAAATTGTTGAAAATACTTTGCTTTTTTTTTTCTTTACTTTTTGTTTATTTATTTATCAGCAAAAACAATTTTTGTTTACAAAAAAAATAAAAGCAAAATGAATTTTATTACATTACTAAACAAATAGCAAACAAGAATCTTATCTTTTGTTAAATAGACTGACGCATCAGTAGTTGTTGCTTGCGTGCTGTAAGTAGACTGTTATCAAAGCTATGACAAATCCTTATAGTTGAAGAAATATATATACGATATATATTTTCTATATAAATTGAAGTGACGCATCGATTTACACATAAATTGTTTGTAAGATTTTTTTTTTATGTTAAACGTAGTTACATGTCCTACATTCAGCTACTGTGTGTAGCTACAAATAGACAACATAGACACACACACACATTGCATACAGTTACAGCTAGTTATACAGTTGAGCGCGTGCTGTCAACGCAGCTTGCCGCCTTTCAATATTAAAAATAGTTTGTCAACAAAACGTTGGCCAGAAAACGTTGTCAAGCTGCTGCAAAAATTTGCTATAAGCTTTGCCAAGGCAGCAACTATAGCTATGACGCTAGTGGCAGTGGCAGTGGCAGTGGCATAGTGTCAGTGAAAGCCTGCAATATGTGACAGTTGCAGGCATAACAAATAAACAAACACAAACACACAGAGATAGTTATGCATGCATTTATATGATGAATGTGCATTTTTATTGATTTTTATGCCATTGCCTCAATGTTAGATAATGAACAAACATCAAAATCAACAAACATCAAAACATGACAGCAGTGAAGGAAGACTTACAATATTATATATGTAACTGTAAACATGGCCAAGTGCAAGGCATTATTGTTGCTGTTCTTTCTAGTGTTGTGTGTTTTTTTATTTATTATTGATTAACTCTGCTAATGTTACAGCTTTGCTTTGCTTTGAAATCACGAACTTGCTTTGCATGCAATAAAAAATGTAAAGCAAAAAAAAAAAACAAAAAAAAAAAAATGTATAAGAATTTTTCAAGCTTAATAAACGTTAAGTAAAGGACAATGGCAACGAGTAGACAATTTCATTTGCATATGTTATAATATTGCGACAACAAATTTCCGCACTCTTGATTATACTCGGTGTCCATTTGGGTAACAAGAGTATATTGACTTTGTGACAGCAGTAAATGCATGTAACATCCATAAGCAGGCGTGGCCGACCACATGAAGTATATATATTCTGGCTCTGGATCACTTTGCCGAGACGATGGTCCGTATAAACACACAGATCTCGGAGACTATAAGCGCTAGAGACTTTATTTTTTTTGCAAAGTGCTTGTAGTAGTTGCAGGCAGATCAAGTTTATTTTGGATTTTGCCACGCCCCCCCACCGCCTACACAAATCGATAAAAACTAAAAACTACACAGCACAGCACTCACACCCAGTCAAGCTACATGACTGAATTTTTATACAAAGTTAGAATATTTTTATCTGCATGTTGTGTGAAAATTTGCTACAGATCGGATAATTAACATGGAAGTTATAAACATTTCAAATTCCAAGAGTTGAGAGGCGTCTCTTTAGCGTACGCTTGCCTGCTGCTCTCACCCCACACACAGCAACATTAACTTAGTGTTTTTCCTTTCTCACACTTCTAAAGAGTGTGGCTCAGTGGTTAGAGGGTTGAACTCATCTACATGAGGTCCGCGGTTCGAACCTCGAAGCGGTTATTTTTTTTTTTTTTTTTTTAATATATAAATATATCCGGGTATTATATAGTCGAGCATACTCAACTATAGCTTTCTTACTTGTTTTTTTTTTTTGGCAACATTGCCAAAATTCAAGCCGAAAAAAAAACATTTGAAATTTCTAATATATTCTACAGTTGCAAATGCCGGTTAAAATAGAAATATTCTATTTTTTTTGTGTGTTTTTAGCCAAGGACAAACGCCAGCTGTTAAAAATGACTCATACTCAAAAGCTAACACTATATATATTATATATAGAATATAGTTTCGTATCATATTGTGTTGCTAAAAAACAAAAAAAAAAAGAAAACTTTCTTACTATGGTTTCATTTTTCTTATAAAAATTGTTATTGTCTTCAAATTTCAAATTAGTTTGCAGTTGACAGCACAGCACATTGAATAAGAAAACAATAGCTATGCCTGTCTATCTCTATCTGTGTGTGTGTGTTTTTGTGTATAGTTTGGTTGTGTATGTTACTTGCCAACATTGCGCATACGCCGCATTAGGCAACGAAACTGTTTATGAACTGTCTGAAAAAAGACAACGACAACAAGAACAACGACAACAAGAACAACGACAACAACGATGATGACAACGACATCGACCACAATGAACGACAATTTATGTATGCCAACCAGCAGCAAGTAGCAGCAGTAGCAGCAAGCAGCAGCAGTCTGTTATCTAACGGCATTTCATAAGCGCGTTAAGCTACTATATCATTCTAACTGCTGCTGTTGCTGCTCTTTCTGCTGTTGCTGCTGTCTACTTTGCTGCTTCTCATCTTTACTTTTAGTAATTGATTGGCAAATATTTGCCCCTGCCCAAAACAAAATCGTGCTTCATATATTCAAGTCGACAGCTTTATCTCGCGAAATACCAAGAAAAGGCAGCAAAAAAAAAACGCAAGTCTGAGGGGGCTGCATATTTAATACACAGAAGATACATGCCCCTAATATATATATATGCTACATATGCTCGCTGTATATGTGTATGTATGTGTCTGTTTAGAGCTGTGTCTATGCGAATTTTCGCCAAATATACAGCTGAAAAATATGCTAATAAAATAAGAGAAAAAGAAAATGACAAGTGGTAGGTTGAGGTAAAGCTTTAGCTTTTGCTACTTTTACATTATTTATTTTTATTTTTTATTTTTATTTTTATTTTTGCCACTGCGCTGACTGTTGTAGCGAAAGTTTATTGAACTCTGTAGACGAGACGAAACACGAAGGTTTTGCTACTTTCTTTCTACATTTTTTTTTTATTCTACTTTTATTGACAAAAAGTGAGCAGAAAAAAAATTGGTATAAAAATTTTGTAGTCATGTTAGAAACATGCTACAAACTACGTCAATTTCTCATTATGTTATAAGCTAATTAATTTAAATATAATATTCACACATTGCGTATACAACACGTAATCCAATTACTTAATCAACATTACAATTGCATATGTCTATGTGTCTTTGTGTGTGTGTGAAAAGGATAAAATTAAGCTTGATTATAAACATATTTACACTGTATGCTAAATAAATTAACAAAAATTTGCGCCTTTAGAATGTTTCACTGTAGCTGCAATTGAGGTCAAAATGAGGGACACAATATCAGGGCATTGCATCTTTTTCTGCTTCCCCCACGCATACACACTCTCCCTCTCTTTGCTTTTTTGATGTGGCCATAAAGTAAAATTGTAAGCAAAGGCAACATAAATGAAAGCAAAGAAAAGCTAAGCAAAAATCATTTGCCATAAAAATGGCAGAACAATGAGCTCAACTGACCGCTCAACGTGACAAAACAAACACACACACATATATATACACACACACAAAGGGCCAAGAAAAGGGGGCCAGCAAAGCACAATGTATATTATACAAAAGACTTTTAATGATTGTTTGCTTGCACTGAAGCGATCGAAATGCTAAAATTATGCAAAAAAAAAAGGAAGAGAAAAAAATTCTCAGCACAGCAAAAGAAAATGCTGGTCAAGGCAGTGAAAGTAAAGTACACATAAATGTGAAAGTAAGTTGTAGGCAGACAAAAGCTAAAGGAGCAAAACGAGAGAGAGAGAGAGAACAGCACAAACAGCAGCTGAAGCAAAGTGTAAGAGAAGAAAGCAGCTAATGAAGAAGAAGAAGAAGCGTGTATAAAACGTTGTTTGAGTGACCTTCTTCAAGGAAAACAACACGAAGGCTTCTTTATATAGCAAATGCGTACAGCTGTCTGTATGTGTATGTGTGTGTGTGTGTGTGTGTGTTAATATGGCGACACGCGGTCGTCTAAAAGCAGACACGAAAGTAACGTTCAAAGCATAATAACAGAAGACAGCAACAACTATGTATAAGAAGAGCAAAGGCAGCAAGCAAGAAAGAAAGAAATAGCAGTAGCAGCAGCAGCAGCAGCAGCAGTAGCAGCAGCAGAGCGAATAAAAATAAGAAGCACTAGTGGGAAAAAAAAGTAACATTAAATACAAGAAAAATAGTAGCAATAACAGCAAGAGAAACAACAACAAAAACAAGTAGCAGCAACAGCAGCAGCGCCAAGTACTTAGAAGCATTCTTTCAAGTACAGTTACAATTACTGTTATTTTGCTTTTCCTGCTTTGCTTTGCTTTTTTTTTGCGTAATGTATGCAGCTCCCTAAAAATAAATATTCCAACTATAACAAACACAACAACAACAAGAAGAACAACAAGCGGCGAGCAAATAAAAATTTGCTTAAATTTTCCATTGATTTCGCCATTTGTTTTTTTTTTCTTATTTTTTTTTTGCCACAAATTTCCGTTTGCATTACATTAGATTTTTCCCTCCAAACTTACAATAAAAATTTTTGTTAAAAATTTTTATAGTTTATTTTTTTCTGCTCATGTTTTTCTTTTTCTTGTTTTCTTTTCTTTTACACTTTAAACATACTGCAGATATATTTATTGTCGAAGCACACATGGGAAAAACTTTATAGACTCGTTTATTGTGTATTCATTCTCATTGTCGAATTTCATTTCAATTTTGCACACACACAATTTTGTATAGAGATTTGAACGTAATGCTATGAAAAATTACGCGACGCGCAAAACGACACGGGGAAAAAAATAAATAAATTAACTAAACAACAAATAAATGAAGAAAAAAATAAAAATAAAATTAAAAATTAAGTACAACTGAAAAAAAAAATTAACTGCGTTTATTTTTTATTATTAGACACTTATTTTTATTATTATAATTATTTTTTATTTTATAAATTTTTTTTTTGCTTATTATTTATATAGCGTTGGCGTTGGCATTAACACAGCGACGACGGCAACGGCAACCGCGACAACCGCGACGACAACGACAACGTTAAAGTTAAAGACGATGATGACAAACAATAATTTGGGACAATTCTTTGGTTTCCGAGCGTGTGATGTTCGCTTTTCCACATGCTGTTTCGTACTCCGACTATTTTCAAGCTGGAAAAATACCGTTGTCTCACTTAACGCTCGTCGCTCGTCGTCATCATCGCTCGTCGTCGTCGTCGTCTGAGCAATGAACAAATTTTTATACATTTTTTTTTTTTTTGCTATGTATTGTTTTTTTTTTTCCCTCGTTGTATGCAATTTTGTCAAGCATGCGACCGAAAATTCAAAAGCTTTACGAGCGAAAAAAAAAAAATAAATAAAAATAAAAGCTTTTTCATTGAATTCTCTTAGTTCACACAATGCAAAAACAGTTGTAAGCAAGTAAAAGCAAAGCTCTTGTTAGTTATCAGTAGATACAAGAATATATATATATATATATACATATTCACATTGTAAGCATTTATGTATGTGCGGCCCATTCAATATCTACTGTTGGTCAATACTTTCACTAGTCATGAGACAAACAGCCGCCCACAGCATCAATTATTTCACTTTCGTCTCGCACTTGCTCTCTCTCTCTCTCACTCTCATTTTCTCTACTTCTTACACTCTCTCGCTCATATTTTTTTTTTCCTGCTCTATAAACCTTCTTTTATTTTTTTTCTTACATTGCATGCAGAATATTTTTCTCATAATATTTTTCTTTCGCTTTTGTTTTTGTACGTGCTTCTATTTCTCTGAAAAGTATTGTTATTGTTGCTGTTGTTGCTTTAAGTGCATATTGCGTACACGCGCACTTGCCACAAAAGAGCATGAAAAGCTCTTTGCATTCTTTAAAATTCAAAAGAGAACGCAAAAAAGCTTTCATTTCGCTTTCGCTGCAGCTTCGGCGCAAACGTTTTATGAATGAAAAAGCTTTCAATAAACAACAAAAAGAAAATAAAATAAAAATAAAAATAAATATAATGCAAACATATTTTGTTGTTATTTGATTTTTGAAAAATTAAATATCAATTTTAATAAAAATTAAAAAGCTTTTGACTGTCGCATATTTTGTCAATAATTCGTTATATTCATTAGCAGCGTCATATTAAAGCTTCTATAATATAATTTCAATTCCCTGAAGTTTGCGCATAGCTTTTCCAGCTAATAACAGAGCACACAATATATAATTTGTTGTTGCTGTCTCACTGTTGCTGTCGCCTTTGCTGTTGTTGTTGTTGTTGTTGTTGTTGCTGTTGTCGCAGCCAGTATGAAAAGTGCCAAAAGCCAATAATTAAGTTCAAGGTTGCAGAGATTTCTTTTTCCCCATTTTGATTTTTTGTGATACTGTGAAAACCCCAAAGCTGCGGGAAAATTTTCTTAGTGTACTATTAGGCGTATGCGTAATGTGATATATAAATTTATCTCATGATATTAATTTTTTTATATTTACAACAATTGTTGAAGAACAATATTTCAGCATAATGTAAACTGAGCTTGCGGCTGAAATGTGAATCGCAGCTGTTTTTTTTTTTTATATTTTTTTTGTAGCACAGTGTGCTCGCATAATAAACTTTTGGCGGCAGGCAGGCTGACTGCTCAGACCTTGCCTCTTTTTTTGGGGCGTTTAATTAACTAGAAGTCAAAATACACACGTCAGCGTCAGCGTCAGCTTTAGCCTCAGCCTCGACGTAAGCGCAGCATTAAATATGCATACAAACAAAAGCATAAAGTGTGAGCAGAGATAGAGAGAGTGTGAGAGAGAGAAAGAGAGAGGTAGCAAAAGTTAAAATGAAGTTGCCACAATTCCAGCAAATTCCCAGCGAGTGTTGTGCCACATTTTGCTGACTGTAATTACACACCAGTGTGTCGACTCGTTGCTACTACATACAATTATCTGAGGCATAAAGCAAGGGGATTGTAAGAAGGCAGAAAAAGGCAGAAAGATGATGATGATGATGATGATGATGATTGGGGGATTGAAATTGAAATTGGAATTTGGGGGCAGTTTATGGAGGTAAATTGTGATTAATGTAATATTTACACGCGCACGCATCAAAACTGACCGTGTGCTGATTTAGCAGCTTTAACTCATTAGTCGCACTTACAGTAGCAACTTGTCACAGGCATTGGAAATGTAACGCAACAGCACAACAAGAAGTTCAATGTACCCCAGAAAACAAAACTACTTCAAACTTGTATTTCCGTCTTAATGATGCATAATAATAGCCACAAAAAAAGAAAGAAAAAAAACATAAACATAAACAGAAAGAATAATAAACAAAAGAATCTCAAACATACACACAGACGCACAGACACATTGAGAATTCATAGTTGAGAACCAGCTTTCAAATGAAAGCGAAAGTCAAGCAGCACAAAAAGAAGAAACAGCTTTGCATGCTGCTGCTCTTCACTCTTAACGCTGCCGCTGCTACTGCTGCTGCTGCTAGACATTGAAATCGATTATGACATACGTACAACAAGAAGATCTTGAATTCGGCAGCTCACTGTCGCTCTCTCTCACACACACACATTCTTATATGTAAGGGGTTATAGGGCAATGGGTCGCTGTCGCTGTCACTGTCACTGTCTCTGTCTCACTTTTGGGATACAGTGTTGCCTGCAAGCTATGAGACAAAGAATTTAAGCTGATGTCAGCGTATGGCGTTAGTCATAACCGTTGAGCTCTAGACTATGTTTATTATTTATCATAACAATTATAAAAATAATAAAAAAAAAAAACAACATATTACAATGTTTATATAACATACATATATGCAATATTTAACAGAAGCTTTAAATAAGCTTTAACGAAATTTTGAAAAAGCTTTTGTTTTTTTTTTAGCATGCAATTTTCAAGAGTTAAGATCAAATTCTAAGGCAAGTTTTCATGCCATATGTATTTAATTTTAGCTGTTTCAAATTTTCAAATGAAACCCGCATTATATTCTATTTATAATTTTAAATTGTAAGCAGCACGAGCAAGCAATGAAATTTCATGCATATTTAAGCACAAAAAATAATTGTAATTATTTCTAATTTTTATAATCGTTGATTGCAAACGAAATAAACGACAATAATAACAATAAAAGTTATTAAAAGTAATAAAAGAATCTATTAATAATATTTTTAAAATATAATTTCTTTTTTATTTTTAATTATTTAATTGAAAATATTTAGAAAATGCTAAAAAAATTGACAGAAAAAAAAATATAGTTTCGCTTGAAAATTTCAAGTTTTATTTATTTTTTGATATACATATTTTTTTTATTTTCAAGGCAATCAATCGAAACTTGTTATGTAAACTCATAAAATTATGTGTGATTTTTATTGTATATATCGCTATATAATAATATATTTTCAAGGGAGTATAAGGAAACAGTTATGATAAGCAATGTAAATATATATGTATATCTGTCATTCTTATGACTATTTGCAATATATAGTTCAATATATCAGTGTTTTATTTCTTTACGATGTCGAGGAGAGAGAGAGAGAGAGAGAAAAAAAACCCATGTTTTTATTATGGATATTATCGGCGTCTAAAAGAGATAAGCAATCGCCTGATCAGGGGAAAACACATTATAAGAGGTACTTATAGCACGCATAAACATGCACAGACATGCATACAAATTGCACCTGTGTGTGTGTGCTATGTGTGCTGCCATCACAATTATTAAAATGACTCTTTGATAGGCGCTTTAAAGTCACATTTAAGGCGACACTAATATAATTATAATAATACCAGCATAGAGCAAGACAGAGTAAGAATGAGTTAGTGGGGTAGTGTAAGCGAGAGAGAGAGAGAGAGAGAGAGAGAGGTAGCATACGTAGAGAGGTGGGCACGCGAGGTGTGATTCATGTCAACGCAATTGGCGTTAACGTTCATTCGCGTGTGATAACGTTTTTTAGTTTATTTTTTTTCAGTTTTTTGCTGCTTAAGCAAGTGTACAGTAAATATTCATTAAAATAAACATTAGACTAATAACTTAATACAAGATTTGACAATTAATAATACTTTGTATTATAGTTGATAAATAACGTTTATTTATAAATTAATCATAATTGCAACTCAGTTTCGATAACCGATAACATGCTAGTAATAATATATCAACAAAATCCTGATGATGATGATGTAGGCAAAAACACATACAAGCAGCAGCCAACATTTACTGTTGCGCTACTCTGATATCAGTCACACAGGTGTTTTAATCGAAAGGGGAACCCAATACATGTCTAGATAGATATCTATATATATATACATATATATATATGAGTGTGTTCAAGTACTTACTGTGAATATGCTGCTTTTGTGCGCTCGATTGCGTATGACTAGTCCCGCCAAGGGCTTTTTCACATAGATTTTGGGCATCTTGTTGTTTGTGGTTTACGTGGCCCAAGTGCAGCCTTGCCGTTAAATTACTTTTGGCGCACACAAACTCACGAACTTACACACACACGCACGCACACACACACACACGCAAAGCGTACACAAATGTCAGAAGTGTGTTTAATAATTCTATTGTTGTTGTTGCTGTTGTTATTGTTTGCATTGGCTGCAGTAGTCAGCGCGCTGCTCTGTTGATGCCAATTGACAATTGGGTATTGTATGTGGTATTTTTTTTTTTTTGATTATTATTTATTTTTTTGGTGTCGGTGGGTTTTTTTTTTATTTTGGTTTATTTTATGATTGAGTGTCGCAGCAGCAACAATTTGCATGCAGATTACACGTTACTTGTTACGTTAATTTAACAAAAAAAAAGAGAGGCAATTTTTATTATTCTTTTGCTATTTCTCAAATAATTCTATTTGTTCAGCAACAACAACAACAACAATGAAGAAGCGCGCTGCTGTTCGATGTCGATGATGCCGTCGCTTGCTGGCAATTTAATTGGCGGCTGCATTACTCTAGATAATTTATGCTCGAATTTCGGTTAAATAGTGTTAACAGCGTGGCGTGCAATCAAAACACTTGATAAAGCATACGCGACGGCTTTAATTGTTGATTGGAATTTGTTTAAATTTTATTACGGAAAATTTAATGCGTTCGTTGCAAACACGGGCCGAAATACGAGCACAAGAGCAAGAACGTTGTTATTGGTACTAAAAAATGCCAAAATGCGTTTATACCGTATGACTGATATATGGTTCTAGAGTTGTCAGACACTGTTAAATCATATGATTTATCGATACTAAGCAGCATATAAATTATGTTAAATTACATTTAATTCTATTTATAATTAATATAAATAAAATATTTAATTGCAAAATTAATAATTAAACTAATAATAATTATTAATTAGCAATAAAAAATTCAATGTTCTTGGCGTGCAGCACATGCTGACGTCACAAATGTTCTGAAGACAATCGATAATTGTGCTTAAAAATTTCATCGTTCTTGTAGACAAATAAATAACTTAAGAAATTAAATTTGTTTTTTATTTTTTTAATATTTCGCAATATAATGCAAATTGAATGACAGTTAGGTAAGTAAAGTAACGTTTATTATAAACAATTATCAAAATTTTACTTTCAATTACAGTGAAAAATGGTTCGAGTTTTGTTCCTACATCCTGATCTCGGCATAGGCGGCGCTGAGCGTCTAGTGGTCGATGCGGCATTAGCATTAAAAGAGCGCGGTCATGATGTTAGTTTTATAACAAATCATCATGATAGTTCACATTGCTTTAAAGAAACAGCCGATGGCACATTTCCCGTACAAGTTGTTGGCGATTGGTTACCACGTCAACTCTTTGGACGTTTCTATGCCTTCTGTGCCTACGTTCGCATGTTATATGCTGCATTCTATGCCAGTTTCTTTATGGCACAACGTCAACAAGTTGATGTTGTCTTCTGTGATCTAATTTCAGTATGCATACCAGTTCTACGTTTCGCCCGGCATCGTCCTCGTGTTCTCTTCTATTGTCATTTTCCCGATCAATTGCTGAGCGCACGTGAAGGTCTCTTAAAGCGTTTATATCGTGCGCCAATCAATTGGTTGGAGGAACATACAATTGGACTGGCCGATAAGGTATTGGTCAACTCGAAATTCACTTTACGTGTCTTTCAAGATACATTCCGGAGATTGAACACTGTTCCCGATGTTCTCTATCCATCGCTGCATACGCAATATTTCGATAAGATGGAGAATAAATTGGAACAGCGTTCAATACTGCTGGATGAGCCAGTGCATCCACGTGTGCCACGCAATTCATTTATTTATCTCGACATTAATCGCTACGAGCGCAAGAAGAATCATGCTTTGGCACTACAATCCCTGCGTCTGCTGGGCAATATGTTGCCCGCCATGGATTTTAGACGTTGTCGTCTCATTATTGCCGGTGGCTATGATACACGCTGTGTGGAGAATGTCGAACACTATGCCGAACTAGAGCAATTAGTCGATGAACTGAACTTGAAAGATCATGTTGTGCTACTGCAATCGCCATCAGATGAAGAAAAGTGTCGTTTACTCTACTCAGCACATTGTCTACTCTATACGCCGGAGAATGAACACTTTGGCATTGTGCCATTAGAGGGCATGTATTTCTGTAAACCAATTGTGGCCCTAAACAGTGGTGGACCAACTGAAACAGTTGTCAACAGCTCAACGGGATTTCTATGCGAGAAGACTGAGAAGAGCTTTGGCGGTGCCATGTATCAGCTGTTCCGTGATGAGGCACTGCGTCTCAAAATGGGAGATTTGGGACATAAGCGTGTAGAGCAAAAGTTCTCCTTTGAAGCATTTGCTGATCGACTGAATGAAATTATTGTGGAGCTAATGCAAAGCAAAAGCGACAAAAAAATTCAATAAAATGTTAAAGAAAATTGCATAAAAATTCAAAGAATAAAAATTTCAAGAAATATTTTAATCAATTTTTTTACTTTTACTTTATTTTATTTTTTTTTCTCGTACGAATATAATTTTTCCACAATTGTGTTGTTGTTATTGTTGCTTGTTATTTTATTTATTTATTTAATTTTTTTTTGGGGCAGGGGAGATCAAATCGTTGCAACATTATTTATTATTCATCACGCATATATAAATATAAATATCCCAAATCTTTGGGTGGATTCTGTGATTTCGCCACTTTCGTATCATTAAAGATTACCCATTCACCATCCTTACGTATGTGGCACACATAGTGTCCCACCTGTGCAGATGTGCCCATATGTGAGATAAAGGCAACAAGTTTATATTTGCCAGAACCATCACGAAAATTGGTTGTGGCTGTAGATGTTGCTGCTGCTGCTGTTGTAGCAGTTGTATCTGGTGCATCATCTAAACAATCAGCATGTGAAAATATCCAATCGGTGGCACGTTCAACGTTACCATCGGTAGCCTTAAGAGCAGCTTTAGCTTGACGCTCATCAAAGCCCATGCTCATGAGCATGGCAAGACTTTCAGGATTTGCCACAAATTGTGCACCAGCACCATCACCAATGCGTGTTGCATTTGGTACTTCAAATGGATCCGATATATCAGGATCGGCAATATGTTCCATTAACCAATTAGAGGCAGCTTCAAGGCCACTGTTTTTGGTATGGAAACAGGCACGTTTACAGGCTTCTGGCGGGAATCCCATATTCATCAGCTCAGACATGATATTCTCATCGAAAACAAATTTCGCTGGTTCAGCCGCTGGTTCGGGTAACAATTCTTCACCAGGCTTTAGACCGCCTGTGGAACGCCAAACATTCAAATCCAACTCATCGGGCATATCCACTGAAACGTCCAGTTTCTTTGGCACCCAATCATCGCCTAGCGTAAATTTACCCAAATGTATCATCAGAAAATCAGGCATGCTGGCAATACGTGTACATTTCTTGGCCGTCGTCTTGCCATTAATGGCCGTGGAATAGAACTGTTCGATCAATTCGTTGCCAAAGAAACGTTCAAGGCAAGCTTGCAGCGGCACCTTGTGACGCACAATATCACGATCTGCAACACGTTGACCGCTGGCACGTGCTGCCTGTTCACGTTCCTGATATTCACGCACTTCATCCAAATTTGTTGCCTGATCTAATGGGATAGGCAGCTGGAAACTATGTTCCTCACGTGTATTATATTTCACCTTACGACTGGCCATACATTCAACACGATCCTCTAATTGGAATTTCAATGCATCAGCAGGATTCGATTGATTGCGTGAATTCCGATCGAGCATCGTTAATAAATGCAAATAAAAATCATTTGCATCCTGTTGTTGTTTTGTGCTAAATTCCGGATGATTTTTACCAACGATATTTTTAAACATTGCCGGTGATATACCCGTCATATGCTCCGTATCCAAAGTATTTGATGCAATGCTACTATATTTGCCCGATTGCAAGCCATTGCCCAATTTAGCCATTTGTATATTAAAATCATTGGCCGGATCACTGGGATATGCTTTGAAATAATGTTCAGCACCAGAGCCAACAAAACGTTGCTGAAAATCTGGTATAACAAATAGCACTTGCATAACACTATTAATATAACATGAATTGCCAAGATTACGCATGCCCGTTAGACCAGGACCAGCCATTGGTTGTAGCTCACTTTCACTCTCTGTCAATGCTGACCATTCGCCAATGCGTTGATTTATTTCTAGTTCCAATTCTACCATTGATTTTTCACTTTTCTTCATGGCAGCCATATTGATGCCGAAATGTGATAAATGTTTAGCCAAATGTGGATCTAAGACCATATCATCTTCTGGATATGAGAATACATCCGATTTACCTTCAGCTGTTATTGTGCCTAGTTTAACGGCTAATGGATAACCGGTCTGTCGATAATGTTCAACAGCATGATCATTGCCACCGCTACCATCGAAAAATTTTCGACCACATAAGATGGAACCATCTGTAAGATTTAACCATAAATTGTTGGTTAAATCACATTTCTCACATTTCCAGCCAGATGGTGGAATCTTTTTGCCATTATCCAATTGTTGTAGATTATCGGCATATTTCGATGCCTGACGTACTTCGCCATCCCAAGTGCCTATAGAGTAATCGATATATAAATTTATAGAAATATCGATAATTATTATATATATATTTACCCGATAATGTTGCTTTCTCCAGCTTAGCAATTGCTGAATCTGCCTCGATAATTGCCTCAACTGCTTGATTAACACGCAGCGGTAATTCAGCATTTGGATATGGTAACTTATTGTCCAAGTTAGGGGCAACAACAATGCTATAAGTATCTTTAATTTCATACTTTTTAGCTAAATCAGTCTCATTGTAGCCGCCTTCAACGCCAATCGCTAATCTTGTGATTTTTCTTTCGGGCCCCGCCTCATTATCGCATGGTTGGGCATCGGCGACATCGGCATCATCGGCTGTTTCACCTTCACGCAATTTACGTTCACGTCGTATGTGTAAAAACACATTGTTGCCCGTTTTAGCGGCATATTCGCTAACAAATGCTTCGCCAAAGCCAAGAAATGTCTGTAGGCAGACGAAGAGACCTGTCGGCGTTTCTGGATTATCATAGGAGAATACGCATTCATCTTTATAAATTGGTTGATTACCACTAGGTACATTTACTTTTGATAAATTCTTGCGTAGTTCCTCCATTATGTTAATTATATTAATTCGATATAAAATTTCAACTAATTACGATGAGATGAGCAAAACTTATTGAATTTCCTTGCAGCTGCTGCTGCGACGCTTTTGCATTACTCGGCAGAATTGAAAGAGATGCCAATCTGTTTTTTTTTTGCTGTTTTGCTCGTAATGTATGGTAGTACCATTGCACAATTTCATAACACACAAATTCTGTCATGCTGCTAAGTATTGCAGTCAAAAAAAAGCTGCTTGCTATGTGATGAAGAAAATTTCCGTTGCATTTGAATAAGAATCAATAATTAATTTCATCTACTTTTATTTTTTTTATTACTCACGTTTTGAAAATTTTAAATTCAGATTACATACTTTTTTTTTTGTTGTTGGGTACATACAATTTGTATTTCGATATATATTTATATTTATGTTATATATATATATATATGCTTTTTGTTGTTTTTTTGGGCAAAACATTGTTGAATTTTTTTGTTTTTGTTTGTTTGGCGCGCAACGGCTTTCATCTTGACTTACTTGGCTAAAACACAGATTAACACGTTTATTTAATGCACTTATGCATTTTTAAAGACGTACATAATAATAATAATATATAAGATATATATAAATTATTAGCAATCTTCATTATCATTTCATTTGTTAATATATATAAATATATATATATTATATATATTAATAAAATAAACACACACATTTTCAATTACATACCACAATTAACTAGAATTTTGCTTTTCCCATTGCCTGATTTTAATTTGATGTTCGCTTTGGTTTTTTCGCTCGTAACATTTTCTTATTATTTTTTTTTTTTAAAGTACAACAATTAAAGTTTTTTTCATTTTTTAAATTTTAATAAAGACGACACATAATTTTTTGTTTTTTTTTGTCATTAATAAAATTATGTTACATATATGTATATAGTATTTAGTACTATATGCACAATCAATAATACATACATAGATTGCATAGATTTCTATTTTAGATTTAAGAGTTTTAGCAATAAAAATGTATGTAAGTTTTTTTTTTTGTTTGTTTGTTTTTTTAAAGTTGTCATTTTTGTGGTTTATAGAGAATGTTGTGTGTTCTTTAGGTTTTTATTTTTATTTGTTTTTATATATATATTCGGTGCAAAAATGTAGAAAAATGTGGATTTTAAAGTGCTCCAATGTGCGTTACATTTCATATACTTCTGCTTCTTCTTTACGTCTCTTCTATAACATTTAAACATCAATTATGCCGGAGGTTTTTTTTTTCATTTCACATATTTGTAAAAAAATACATTTCAAAACGTTTCTCTGCTGCTTATAAATTTTCAGCTGCTCTTCTTATCGCTTTTCATTTCATTTCTATATTTAGCTATGCTAAATAATTATTGTTTTTTTTTTTGTTTTTATTTTTTGTTTATAATTATTTATATTGATATATGCATATTTCAAATTGTGTTTTTGCAGTTAGTTACCGGTTATATATTTATTTTAAGTGAGAAAAATAAAAATTATTTTCAAAAAACAACAAAAAAAAAAAAAAAATATTTGTTAAACAACCGTTTAGTAACTTTTCTTCATATTGTGTGTGTGTGTGTCTGTGTGATTTTTTTCTTTCTTCTTTTGTTTTTATTTTATATATTTAATCAAATCCTGGTCCTTTTCTTTGCATTAAGTAATATTGTTTTTTTTTTGTTTCGATTTTTTTTTGGTATTCAAGTTTTTGTTTTGTAATTTACTTTACTTGATCTGGCCAAAACGACTTAGCTTAAATAGATGCTGTTGCTACTA
Organism: Zaprionus obscuricornis; assembly: GCA_037044475.1. Lineage (NCBI taxonomy): Eukaryota > Metazoa > Arthropoda > Insecta > Diptera > Drosophilidae > Zaprionus > Zaprionus obscuricornis. The sequence continues at coordinate 4,922 of JBAMBR010005195.1, read as the reverse complement.
CACTGTACATGCCCCTTGGACAAATTCTTCTTTCTCTTTGCCTTTAACAAAATGACGCACATCAAATAATGAGAAATATCTAAATATATTTATATATATATATTTATATTATTTTGCTTAAATATGCAAGGTGCTAAACACTGTGTTTGCCTTTGTGTTTGCTTTGTTTTTTCGTTTAAAAATAATAATGAAAAATAATTTGTAAAGAAAAAAGTAAAACAAATTCATTTAGATAGCTGATTAAGCATTATTATTATTATTAATATTATTGTTGTTGTATTTTGTTTTGTTTTGTTTTTGTTTATTATAAATTTAAATTATAAACTGAAAATGTCTAAAACTTATTCAATTCATTTTCTTAATTCTTTTTTTGATTACTTTTTAAAGCTTAAATATTTTATATTGTAAAATATTTATATATATATATTTATATATATATAAAATACATATACGCTGTGTATATAAATTAAAGCATAACTTAGAAAATAAAAATTTGAAAAATAAAATGTTTCTTGCACAATTAATTACAGAAATCACCGCTTATTGTACAGAAACTATAAATTTATGCATTTATATTTAAAAACTAAATTTGAAAACTAAAAACTAAATATTTTAATTTACTTAAACATTTATAATAAATTTTGTCTCTGTTTTTTTTTTTATTTTTCATTTTGAATTTTTTCTTTATTATTATGCTGCTTGTTTTTTTTTTCTTTATTTTTTTTTTAAGTATTCTTTAAATTGCTTTTGATTTTTTGAGTACTTGTTGAGTTCTTGGTTTGCCGCTATTATAAAATATATGATTATATATATATATATATAGTATATAATTCTATATAGAAATGAATACTTCTCAAATTGAAGACAGACGGAAAATATTGAAAATTATAGTTTAAGCTATTTTGATATAAAGTGAAAATATATATATATATTATATAAAGATATACTTGAGCATATAATACTTTTTTGCTTGGCATTTATACGGAAATAGTTGAAATAAGGGAAAACAGTAAATACAATTAACAGACGGCACAAAAAAAAATAATTAATATATATATATATAAATATTTATATTAATAATTATAAAATTAATTCAAGAGCATAATGCAAAAAATTAGAGTCATTTATCATTTATCCATATAATAAAAAATAATAATAATAATAATAATAAATTAATTACAAGCTACATACAAATTAGGACTTGAGTATGTATGTATGTTTGTCTATATGTATGTATGTATGTATGTGTGTATGTGTATGTATGTTTTGTATATTTATATATTTGTGATCAATAGTGAGCTTAAACAAACAGAAAACAGACGCTCAGACAAAAAAACAAGTGCGAGGCGAGTGCTCACTAGACATTTCATAGTTGTTGTTTCAGTTGCAACACATTTTTCTTTTACATACAATGTCATCATAAACATATTACATTAATTTTTTGTTGTTGTTTAAATATTTCTATAGAACTACACATAAAATATATATATAGATTTATATATATATATATATATATATTTATATATTTTCTTGTTGTTGTTATTTGTTTTGTGGAATTCAACACATTTTGTGTGGCGTATTTTATATATATATATATATAATTTTAGAATTTAATTATTCAATGGATTAACTAGGCGTATGATTAATAGATCCTGCTGTTCAAGTATCTTATTTAATATTGCCATCCAATCGTCATAGATTTGTTGTGATGGTGCCTGACAATCAATACTAAGTGTTGGCTTATTCGGGTCCGTTGATTTAATACGAAAACTATATTCGACATCTTTCAGCGTTTCCAACTTCATGTTGTTAAGCTATAAAATAAATATAAAAAATAAATTATTATTATTATTATTAGTTTTTAGTCATCATTAATAATAATTATTACTTACTTGTATATGTGTACGATATTTATAGGTGGGGCTAGTGTATTGTGTCTTTGGTTTTTGTATATCAGCAAATATAATTATTTGCTGAAATAGAAAAACTTGAAGTTCACGTTTCTTTTGTCTGGCATCAATTGAACAATTTAATGTTCCTTGTAAATATAGATTGCCCTGTGCTGTTATTTCACCATCAAAATCTTGTAAACTATGCCATACAATCATCATATCATCAACTGTTTTAACAACAACTTTCATTTGTTGATATGCTTCCATAAGTGAAGCAACTTCATTATGTAAACCGGCACGTTTTGTTTCACGTATAATTTCTTTGATAAGCAGCTCATATTTGGTAATACGTTGCACTGGTTTTATAATTAATGAGCTTAACTATAAATAAAAATAGATAATAATAAATTTAAATAAATTTAATAAGTTAAATTTAAATTTCATTAATAATTATTAAAATATTTATATATATATTTTTTTATTTTTTTTGTTGTTACTTACATCCATGCGATCTTCTAGTTTTAAACGTATTTGATCAAAATATCCATAATTTTCATTGACTATAAACTCGGATAGCGGCTTATTGCTGCAGAAATAATAATACATGGTAAATTTTTTAGCTGAATTCTCAATTAACGGTCCCAAATCCGCTGGTGATTTTTGACAATGACGCAACGCGCGCAGAAATTTACTAGAAAAAAATTAAATTAAAAATAAGACTTAAATTCTAGCAGCTTGTTGTTGTTTTTTATAACTTACTCTCTATGCCATTCATAGATCTCTTTAATATTATTAAAAACCAAATCCATTTTTCCACCTTGCAAATCCAATGGTCTTGGTATATCTTTATTATGTATCTCTTTCATATAGCTAAAAAAATATAAATGAATGCATTAAAAAAATATAATTATTAAATATTTTTTTTACTACAAATTTACCCATTGACTATTCTCTGCAGATCTTGCACATATGTTTCCTCTGTGGTGACCAATTCATTGAGCACCAATTGGCGTTTGAGTAAAGCATTTGCTTTGCTATCCGCTTCATCAGCTTGATTCTATATAGACAGAGAGAGAGGGAAAGTGAAGAATTTAATATAAAATTTCAAATATAATTTGAAAAAAACTGCTTGCTGCACTTACCACATCATTGTTATCCTGCTCAAATCCTAGCTCGGCACTAGCACCAGCAAATTCATTGTTACAAGCGCCACCTTCAACACTTTCATCAGCAGTTACTGTCACATTGCTGCCATCACCGCGGCTATTGGACTCGTGTTGTTCCTATGATGATGTCACAAATCAAAGTCAAAGTCAAAGTAAAAATAAAAAAAAAATATTTGTTAGTTTTCATACAAAACTTAAAACTTAGAAATGCAAAAGAAAAAAAAAAAGAGTAAACTTTTATAAAACTATACTTACTCTGCTCATTCTAACAATTTGTTCAATTTCCGATAGTGGATTGCCGTCTATTTTGCCGGTACTTGCCTGTAAATATTACAAAAAAAGAAAGGACACAGAAAATGAATAAAAAATTGAAAAAAAAAAACAAGTCTGCAGCAACAAACACACAGAGAGAAATATTTGCAGACAAAGTTGTAAATAGAAAAAAGTTTCTAATATTACTGCTGCTTGTGCCTTGCTTTTGCTACTGTTACTGCTACTGCTGCTTCCTCTATGGCTGCTATTACTTTATAGTCTATGCTTGAATTTGAAAACTCTGTCTTTTATCCATTGAATTGAAAGCTGATTATAGCATTAAGTGCGCCCTACAAGCAGACTAATTGAAAAACTTTTGCTTACAGCAGCAATAGCAGCAGCTAAATATACAAAATACTCTGTACCACTGGACACACACTGTGAGACTGTGTCGAATGAAATTTTCACATATTTTGCATGAAACACAAATATACAAATACAAATAAAATATATACATAAATACAAGTATGAGTCTATAAGCATGAGTATGAGTATAAGGGTATGAATGAATGTATGAGTGTGACTACTATGAGCATGCTTATAGCACTTCTAGTCGTACGTAGTTTTTAGCAGCAAAAACATGAGTTTTTATAAACAAATACGGGTAGCTATTGAATACAAATATCTGTGGCAGCAGAAGTATCAGCAGCAGCAAATACAAGTAATATATATATAAATAAATACAAGTATCTATAAGCATGAGTATGAGTATAAGGGTATGAGTATAAGGGTATGAGTATAAGGGTATGAATGTACGAATGAATGTATGAGTGTGACTACTATGAGCATGCTGATAGCACTTCTAGTCGTACGTAGATTGAGTTTTTATAAACAAATACGGGTAGGTATGCAATACAAATAGCTGTGGCAGCAGAAGTATCAGCAGCAGCAGCTGTTTATATTAGGGCTACAGCATGATTATAACTAAAATTAATAAGAATTTAATTTTAAAATAACTTTATATATAATAATTTTATAGTAATAATAATACAGCAGGCAAATTTGCAATGCTAATGATGCAAGGGAAACTTTTTAACAGCAAAGCAAAAAAAAACAAAAATTTCCCCAAGTTAAACTTTTGTTGCGGCTAGAAATTGTTGTGATACTACTATAGTTTTATAATTTTTATACATATTTTAAAAATTTAATTACAAATTTTTTTTATATGTTTTTAAATATTTTCAATTAGTTTCAAAATTATTTTCAAATATTTTATATTATATTCATTTTAATATATTTATATATTTTTTTTTTTATTAATTTCAAACAATTTAAATTATTTTAAAATATTTTTCATTCAATTATTTTGGTATAGTTTTTTTTATTTATATTTTAATTTAATTTATAATATTCTATAAATTAATTAATATTTTTTTTATATTTAATTTAATCATCTTAATAATTTATAATTATCTCTGATTTTAATTATTTTATTTTATTATTTTTAAATATTTTATATTATATTCGTTTTAATATATTTATATTTTTTATTATTTTGTTATATTTTTGTTTATTTATATTTTAATTTATAATATTCTATAAATTAATTAAT
>JBAMBR010005194.1:0-28885 GCA_037044475.1 Zaprionus obscuricornis | reverse complement strand
ATTATTTATTGATAAAAATTAAATTAAAATTAAGTTTTATTTGTAATATTAAGAATTTGTAATATTAAAGCTTAAATTGAGATTATTTTATATTTGATAAGTTACATTTTAGTTATAATAAAAGATTTCGAAAAGTAAATGTAAACACATTTGGATAATTTAAAGGATATTTGAAAGTCGTGCTTATGCATTTGCATTTACAACATTTTGCGTTTGGTTTTTCTATGGCTGCTGCCAGTTGCAAAGGATGCCACAAAGTAAGTTGGTTTGTGGTTGCCTAAGGTATATGGCAGCTAGTAGCTGGCAGCTTGCTGCATGCAGTTCGCAGCTCTTGGTTTATGAACGGAGGCAAGTGCAGTGCGTATGAGTAATGTGGGGAAAACTAAAAGGTTCGCAGCTGAACCACAGCGACCACAGTGCGTATAAGTAATGTGAGCATATAAGAACTTTTAAAGCGCAAAAATATGCTTAAGAAAAAGCTGCACATATATAAATTTCAAGACATAAAAAATTCAATAATTTAAAATAAATAAATTGAAGACGATAAAACTAATGAGTGTTAAATGGTTACACAAAGCGCCTCCTCCCCATACCCCCTGGAATCGAGTTACGCTAGAAATTTATTGCTCTAGCTGAAGTCTTAGCTATCGATCAAAGTGTTTGGCTGGTCGATTAACTGTTCAACCCTTGTTGAGGCTGCCAACCCACAAAACGTTGATATTCAATAAATTCTACGCCGGACTTGCTAGGAAAATGGCCAATTACGTGCAATAACGAGCTAAGAACTGTGCCAGTCTATAGTCAGATTGTGGTTGGGGTTGGGATTGCGATTGGCAATGGGAACGAGAATGGGAATGTGAAGCAGGCAAAGGATGGTCGATAGTGAAGCAGCTTGTACGAGATTACCCTGCTCGACTGCACTCAACATGAATGGCCATTTTTCCAATCAATTACGTGGCTTGCCAGCTGTGCGATGGCGAATAAATATGATTATATATATATGTATGTATGTGTATGTACATAGCACAATTCATGTTGTGGCAAGTAGAAGGATGATGAGCCAAGACAATTGGTAAAACGATTAAATGCATTAATCTTTGAGCCAGTTAAGTAAAGTTGGAAGCTTGCTTCATGTTAATGACTTTCAATTAAATTTGTCATTGAAATTGAATTAATTTCATGCATTTATTTTTTTTTTTCGATTTTTGCAGACTTACAATAGACATTGCCGGCAATTATTTGAGAAATACTGAAACACCCTCCGCCACAAACGAAGCGTCAGCGTCAGCGATAGCAGCAACAGCAACAGCAGCGACAGCAACTTCATTTTCAAGTAGTCAACGTTGCCCCAATACGCCACCCACAACGCCAAGCAGCCCATTGCGAGAGACAACACAGAGCCCCTCCGATGGTCATACCTCATCGCTAAGTTCACATTCCGTATCCAGTGACATATTGTTGGGTGAGTATATAGACATATGTATGTATACGAGTATATAGTATGCTTCTATATACGACTAAAATTTACTCTATAAAATGTAGAAGCTAAAATCGAAGTTAATTTCATTATACTGAATAATTGTATATATACTATGTTTATCTATATATATGTATTGTAAGCTAAATATATATAGTTTGCTAAATTGAAGACAACTTGTATAAATAAAGCGGCTGCATAGCGTAGCAAAGCACGTTTGTTACACTTTACTAAAATATTGTTGCACATTTTACTTGCTGCTGTTGTTGTTGCGTGCTGTTGGCTCTGTTATTTATAGCTGCCCAGTTTCCCTCACGAAACAGATCATGACCCAGGAAAGGAACGACAGCAATAGCAACAATAACAACAAAAAATAAAATCGCAACATTTTATTGAGGTTGCTGACATTCAGGCAAACATTGCACATGCCTTTGTCAGCCTCCGTTGCCGCATCGCAAAAGTTCGCATCTCGTCCCGCATTACTTTTACAGCAGCTCCCACTGGCTCGTTGCTCGACCCAAAATGTCTTTTGTGCTGGGCTTTGGGTATCAGTTTCTCTCTGCCATCGCTAGGGAAACAGACGCTGATGCATTTCGGTTGCTCGTTGTGGCTAACATGCCACACACAGTCGCACTCACACACATACACACAGACAGAGAGATACATATATAGACATTGGCACTAAAGTGTTGGCCAAGAATGCCATAGGCAGCGATCTGTGTTCTAGGCTCATGTGGTTGCTGCTGCTAATGTTGTTGTTACTGCTGATGTTGTTATTGTATGGCATCGTGAGTGACGTTTATATGGATTTTGTTCGCTTTAGCATTTTGACATGAGAGATTCTGGTACAAAACAGCGGGCGGTTTGGAGCTCTTGGTCATTGTAATGCATTCAAGCAGTGTTAGCCAGAATATTTTAACCATTTTACCAGGCATGTTTTAGCCTGCTAGATTATGTGATAAGTTGCATAAATTGGTTATGCCTTCTACAGTTAAGAAATAGAATTAAATGTTCAACATGTCGAGGATAAAATTCAAAATGAATGTGAGAAAGTTAACTAATATTCTCCTTGATCTTGCAAGCTTAACTGCAAAGAATAGTTAATTAAAAACTAAAAAAAAAAGATATAATTAAACTATATTAGACGTAAATTTATTATTACTTAATAAAATTAACTAAGAATTATTTAATTTAATTTTTATGTAATTATTAATTAACTATTTAATAAAATAATAAAAGTATTAAAACTTAATAAAAACTTAATTTGACATATGTTCAGTTGACTATGCGATACAGTTGTCTGTTTGGAAGACAGATATATGCCAGACATTACTAAATTTAAATTCTAAAAGTTTCCACGTCATAGTTTCCTATGGCAGGACTCAATATACGATCGATATTTATTGTGTCAGCAATATGATATATGATATATGCCAGACATTACTAAATTTAAATTCTAAAAGTTTCCACGTCATAGTTTCCTATGGCAGGACTCAATATACGATCGATATTTATTGTGTCAGCAATATGATATAGCGATGAAATTTGAATCACAATTCGTTACTAAACTCTAATTCTGTAGGTTGTTCACACAAAAATTAAATTTGCGACCAATTGTTCCTATGGCAGCTACATATATGATATAGGGAAATAATTGAAATCATTTTAAAAGAAGAGAAGTGTGGGGTGAGGCACAGGATCTAAGGACTATACGTATTCTGTCAAATTCAATCAACTTTTTATCTGATGAAGAATATATTTACATATATATATATTTATGGGCCATATCACATCTTCTAAACATTTTCTATTGGTATATAAAAATTCGTCTATTAATTATAAAATTTGAATTTTTTGTGTCATTTGAATTAAATTAATCCCCATAAAACACCTAAAAGTATGCTTTGCTTAAATTAATTAAGCAAACAATGAAAAAAAACGTAATTAAAGAAGTATTTAATATAAGTTAATTAGAAATTGAGAACATAAGTGTGGATATAGAATCTCGAAATGTAGGTTGATATCAATCATAAATATGAAAAGTCTCACTAAGTCTAGCATCGCAATGTTGGATGATAATACTATAATTCTTCCATAATCCATCTTTATCCCATGATACAACAATGTTGTTTATTATTTTCTCACTCACTGTGATAATTTTTAATGTCTACTTTATAGTTTGTTTACAACTTTGGCGCTTTCGTATCAGTCAAGCCTCAAGTAGCAGCAGCAACAACAACAACAGCAACAAAAGCAACAATTGCCAACTAGCCACAAGAGCAATACCAATAACAACAGCAACAACAACAAAAAATAGAAGTAGAATAATAACAAGAACAACAAATAATACAATAACAGACGTTATGAAAAAAATGTGCAAAGTAAACAAGAATTGAAGAGAATCTAGCAGCAGGGGCATAATAATGAGCAAATAAATAAGACTAAACGCATTTGCGCCACTTTGTTGCTGTTGTTTTCTATGCTGCTGCTGCTTTTGCTTCTGCTTCTGCTGCCCATGACGTTGCTCAAGTCATTGAACTTAGACAAGCAAATAAAAACGCGAAAAATGAGTAACAGCAGCAGCAGCAGCAGCGGCACAAGCAGCGACAGCAAGAGCAGTAGCGGCAGCAGCAGCAACGTCTGCAGCAGCCACGTTGATAAGTGAAATGCAATGGGCGCATGCCAGAAAGTGGGCATGGTCACACATTGGCATAGGCAATGGGCACTATAAAAACAGCAATTGGACACGTGAATGCGGTGAAGGGGTTGACGTTGCCTACCAGCAAATAACTCTCACTCAAAGCACACACACACATACATACAGACTCGCATACACTCTCTCACGCATACAGTTAAAGCTATTACACAATCATCGCCTGCAGCAGCAACAGCAGCAGCTGTGCCAGTGAGCGGCATTTTCATTTTTCTCTTCCTGGTTCGTCGACGTCGACGTCAACGTCGCGTGTCTTATGACTTTGTATAAGTATGTATGTGTGTGTGTGTGTGTGGAGTGTGGAGTGTGTACTTGTAGAGATCAGGTTTTATCAGGCAAATGCAATCGAACATGTTACGTTTTGTTGGGGGCGGCGGGCGGACTGCTCATTTCTTTCTTTCGTTCGTTCATTCTTTCGTTCGCTCGCCTGCTCGCTCGGCTCCACGAGCAGTTTGCGCGTCTTCGCGTTGCCGTTTGTCGTTGACTTTTCGCTTTCGATCCTCCTTGGCGTTGGAGTTGACGTTGACGTCGGCATCGTCGTTGGCATCGTAATCGTTGTCGTAGTCGTTGCCGCTGCCGTTTCTTGTTATTTACAGTTTCTTTTGCTTTCGCTGCCGTTGGAAAAATAGCAAACTAGCTGCAGTCGCAGAACGCAGTTGCATTTGTTGTTGTTGCTGTTGCTGTCGCCGGACGCTGATCATTGACTTTTGCTGCTTCTCTTTTGTGCCAGGCATTCGTCATGGAAAATGTGTGAGGCAGTTGCGCTACCAGCAACCGTTGCGAAATAGGAAAATTGTGCGCATAAAGCACTTGGGTGATTTTTCATTCTTTTTTTTTTTTTTTCATTTTCTTTTTTATCTTTTCATTTCTCTGCACAATCAATTTGAAATGGGAATGGAATTAAAAATGGAAATGGCAATGGGATATGATGGCTGAAGGTAAAGAGATTGCAGAATTTTTAAAGACTTCTTGCGCGGGAAATTGTATTAAATCTTTACTCATTTTTAAGGTATATGTATATCGGCTGTAAAACTATAGATAAAGACTATTTTGTATCATGAGTCTGATTCTAAAGCATATACTAGTATCATAAAGATAAGATTAAATTAAATTTATAATTTTCTGATATTATAAACAAAGTTTTCGGTCTTCTATTTTTCTTGGTCTTCTATGAAATATTCTTTGTACAAAGTTGCGGGCGTCATGCAGAACTTTTAGCAACGCAATGAGCGTGGCTTCAAGTCTTTTGGGCCAAAACTTGTTTGCCACTTTCTATTGCTTGGCAGCAACAACTCCAACAACTCCGACAACAACAACAAGAACAACTGCATCGAGTGCAATAGCAAATTTTACTTCCGCATTATGGAACTAGCACTCGCCGCGCTTTGCCTTGTTCTATCTCTATCTCTTTCTCACACATACACTCGAACACACTCATGCAAACAGCTAGCGCTAGTGTCGCTTAAGAGACGCAAAGGTTCTTTGACTCCGCTGTTCTATGGCCCATGCTCTCTTTCTTTCGCTCTCACTCTCCCTCTCTACTCTCTCTATCTCTCTCTCTGTTTCTCTGTCTTTCTCGCTTTCGCTCTGTCTATCTATCGCTATTTCGTTCCGTGTTCTTTCTCTCTACAAACTTTGTAACGGTTCTCACTCTCTCGGCCCGTTGCTGTTCGTAGTGTGTGTGAAATTGATCTTGAGTGTGGAGTGTGTGCACTTGAAGTTGACGTCAACGTCGACTGCAGCGTCGTCGTTGTCGTTGCTGCAGCAACTGCTGCTTTAGAGCTGCCCACGGGCAATAGAAATTGAAAATAGCAACCAGGAACAGAATCGCCCCAGCAAATGAAAAAGTGCAGCAGAAAAAAAAACAACGACAACAAAAACAAGAAGAACAACAACAGTAACATGCAGCGAGAGTGCCAATGCGTCCTCTTCTTCTTCATTTTCTTGTTGTTCGTTTCTTTATTTTTTTTTTTCTTAAAGATTAGAAAGATAGAAGCAGCAAGAACAACCGCTGCTATTGCTGCTGCTGCTGCTTCTGCTGTTGCTGCTGCTGGTGCTGCTAGTGTTGCTGGTGCTGGTGGTGGTGGCGGTGCCCCTCTTCTTCTGAGTCAGCCTCGTGCCTAGCGCTGCCGCTCAAACGGCGCTACAAAAGTTTTTCCTACTCCATGCAGCCACATTCTATTTTCCTGCTCTTTCCACACACTCAAACACACATTGACACATACATACACAGACGCACGCGCCTTCTTCTTATTCTTGTTCTTTTCTTGCGCTCCGCCACCGCTGTCGTTGTCGACGTCGTCGTCGTTGTCGTTGTCGTCGCCGCCGCCGTCGTCGTCGTTGTTGTCGTTGTCGTTGTAGTTGTGTTGTCGTAGGTTCTGCAGTTCTGCAGTTTGGTTTGAATTTCTGTTGCGCATTTGGAGCGCTGTGAAGTTGGCGCTTGGATCTCGTCGAGACGAGAGTTTTGTACGCGCGATCGCACATTTTCACAATTTTCCATTTGGTCATTTTCCTAACCGGAGTTACGTCGTCGTCGTTCTCATTATCGTTGCTGTCGCCTGCCACCCGCGCGCCTTTTTGTCTTCTACATTTTTTCCCAATTTGCCTAATTAATTTTAAAGTGTCCTGTGCTTATCCAGCTAGTGGAATCTATGGACATTGTAAACATTTACAGTTTTGACAAAGAGATTAACAAACACGGAAGTGAACAAATTGTTAATCAAATTGAATTTGTGCTAAAGTGAAATGTGAAATGAAATAAAAGAAAAAAATAAATCAATAAAATCTCAATCGATCGACAATAATTATAGTATAATAATAAATATTGATTTTAAGATTTACGATTAAGATTTGTATAGCATTTTTTTATTAGGAAATATTTAGGAATATTTAAATATTACAAATCTTTGAAAATTGAAGAAAATTTCTACAACTTTAATAAAACTTTAAATATTAGTGTTATTTCTGTAAACAATTTAATAAAAATGTTGAGATTTAGTCACAGCTTTCTATATATCTAATAATATATCAGGTTAAGTTACTAGATACGTCTATGGATTAGCCAAAAATATTTCCTTTATCCTTTGAGGTGCTAAGAATAAGAAAATAAAAGAAAAGAAAAAGAACAATAAATTGAAATCAAGAATTGGAAAAGTTGGCCATAAAAATGCTGAAAACGCTCCAGAGAGTGTTGCAAGTGTTGAATTCAATTTGCGTGATGATGTTGTTGATGATAATGGATGCCAATGCCAATGCCAATGCGAATGCAGCGACGCCAGCAACATGGATGTTTACCAAATAGAGCTGGAGGCACAGGCACAAATTCGCTCCCATCTGCTGATCGATACTGCGGTTAAGAACTTGGGCCATACGACACGTCCACAGCAACTGCAACAACAACAACAACAGCAACAGCAACAACAACAACAACAGCCACAGACTCAGCTGCAACATCAGCAGCAATATCAACAGCAGCAACAGCAACAACAATTGCAACAGCAGGACGACGATACTAATATTGCAGAACTAAATACAGACGAAGAGCAGCAGGAACAGGCGGACGACGAAGACGAAGAAGCTGAGCAGGAGGAGGAGGAGGAAGAGGAGGTGGAAGACGAAGAGGAAGATTTGGATGAGCCAGAGGAAGACGAAGGCGACAACGTGATCGAGAACGAGAACGATATCGATAACCATAACGATAACGAAGCATTGCCGGAAGTCAGTTTTGATGCTAATTCGGACTTTAATTTGCATTTCTTTGACACACCCGAAGATTCTTCTACGCAAGGCGCCTACAGCGAAGCAGGTAGCCTAGACTCTGATGCCGAAGAGGAGCAAGATCAGCGACTAGAGCAGCAACATCAGCAACAATTGACAGCTGCAGGAGTGCAACAGGAGCTGCAACATTGCCTTAGTGCCATTGATGCGGATCCATTGCAATTGCTGCAGTGTGAGGGATTTTATAGCGCATCGCCAGCAGCAGTTGGTACACAAGCAACAGCAACAGTAAATGCAGCAGTAGCAGCAGCAGTTGCAGCAACAGCAACAACACCAACATTAGCAACAGCATCAGCAACATCTACTGCAACAGCAGCCGCGGCGGCAGCAGCAGCAGCACATTTGAGCTGCACGGCATTAAGCAATGGTGGAGGTGCTCTGTACACCATCAGCAGTGTGCATCAGTTTGGTCCCGCCAGCAATAGTTCCAGCTCCACCGGAGCCCATTCATCGCCCGACAGTGGACGTAGCAGTGGCTGCTCATCGAGTTCCAGCTCTGTCACAGTCTCATCATCATCACAATCATCATCATCGTCGTCAGCATCAAGCGCTGAACATTTCAATCGAGCGACGCTACTCAATGCCAGCGCCACTCAACTCCAACTACAGCATCAGCTCAATAACAGCCATACAAGTTCCTCGTCAGCGGTCAGCTCCTCCTCCAGTCACACGGCAACATCTTCAACTGCTGCGCATCTGACTAAAGGACGCTCTGGTATGTGCAATGTGGCATGTGGGATATGTGCTACAAAAATCTCTGTGATGTCTCTTCTCTTCTTGTGTTGTTACTTGCTGCTTCTCTATCATGTTATTACTAATAAATTTACATTGCACAACAGCAATAGCAACAGAAACTGCAACATTCAAAGCAAAAACAACAACAACTGAAACAATTTGAAAGTCATATTGGCATATAGACTCACAATTGCAGCTGCCATTGGGTCTATGTATAGTTTTGATACCCTTGCAAGGGCTTATTACTTTTAGTGCAAACATTTGCACAAACACAAGGAGGTGTGGAACTTATATATATTATATATATATTATTATATATATTCTTGATCAGTATCGACATTCGCACCCGAGACGAATTACAGCTGTGCATCTGAATGTCCACCTGTATGCCGATCCGTTCGTCTGTTTATTCTTCTGTCTGTCCGTCTGTTCTGTTCATCCATCTGTCTGTTTGTCCGTCCGTCTGCATGCCCACTTGTCTGTCTGTCTGTCCATGCGTCCATCTGTCCGTCAGTCTATCTATCCACTTGTCTGTCTGTCCGTCAATATTTTAGTCCATCTGTCTGTCCGTCAGTGCTTTAATCCATCTGTCTGTCCGTATGTCCGTTAGTTCATTTGCCTGTTCTTCTGTAGGTTTGTCTATGTCAGTATAGAAAAGTCTTTGAGTTTTAATTCTATCTGAACGAAATTTACCACAGTTGCTTTCTATTACTTTATATTAGAATAAAACAAACTGGATCGGACCCCTATATAGCATAGCAGCCATGGCAATAGTCATATCGGACAACAATATCTTATCTTAAATTAAATTATTGTATGAGAATCTTATCTTATAAGCTGTAAAGAGTATAAAATCTTCGGCGTAGCAAACATAGTTTTGTTTTTTTTTGCGCTTTCTCACTGTTCGATTTCTGTTTTCCTGTGCAGTCTATGAAACTATTAAAACGCAGCATGGAAAATGTGAAAATCAATGTAATTGACTGCAGTTGCTTTTGGCTTTTGCTTTAGTCGGCAAGGAAATGCTTTTCATATTACGAATTTTCTGTCAATGTTGTTGTTGTATTATTATTTTTTTTTTTGTTGCTTGCTGCAATTTGAAGTTACGATTATTGCAATAAAAATATGAATTCATTTTCATAAATAACGTGAAATTACGTATAAATAAAGTGAAGACTTCTATAGAGTCGGCATGCTTACAATTGGCAAAAGGAATGATGGGAAGATGGGACGATGGGATGCAGGGATGCTGGAAATATGGGATTGGAGAGTCATTATTGATTTAGCTATTTTTTTATTTTTGAATTACTTCAAGCTAAGAAAGTTGTTGAGAGAGTTGTTGAGATTGAAATGCGCTTGATTGTAGTTGATTTTACATTTTTGCATATATATATATATTTTTTTTTTCAATTTTCTTAGTACTTAATCAGTTTTTTCTGCACTCTTCGTCACATTTTATCAGCTTTGTAAACAGAAATGCAAACAACTTGCAACAAAATTATGAACTGTTCGTTGCTTTGCTTTGTCGGTTTTTGCTTGTCTATCGCCACTGCCACTGTCTGACAACGCGGAAATGCAGCATTGCAGCCTCACCCTATACCGCAGTAGCGTGAGCATAACAGCAACAATGGCATCTAAATTGTCAACTCACAAAAGCGGCCAAGTGATTTGCATTTGAACGCAGCGCGAAAATGATGGCAAACCAGTAGCAGTAGCAGGCAGCAGCAGGCAGCAGCAGGCGGCAGCAAGCAGCAACTGCGACTGGCACTTGAATTTCCTTTGCCGCCCAAGCCGATGACATTTTCCAGACGACTGTTGTGTGCCTCCTACTTCACTTCCTTCTATTCATTTGGCTGAAAAATTCAATTTGCAATTGCACAAGCGTGTAACACTGTGGCTTTCCCTTCACTCTTCACTTTTCTCTCTTTCCTTTTCCCATTTTCCCCCGTTGCTTACAATTCTTTGGTGCACAACTCGTCTCCAATTCTTTGGCAACTCTTTCCCCACAATCATTTCCTTCGTCTGTGCGTCGTTTGTTTGGCGCGTGCAAGTTGCACATTAATTTCATTTCATTTTGCTTCGCATTTCGAGGTGTGGCAACGCCGATTGTTGCAACAGCATAAACTGCCGCTGCTGCCTGCTCTGCTGTTGCTGCCACAACTACGAAAACAGCAACAACAACAACAACAACAACAATTACAACTTCAACTCATAGTTCAAACTCCGCGCTTAGTTCATTTGCCTTTTTTGCATTAGAAAAAGGCAAATTGAAATGAAATGGCAAGAAGCAAGCAATTTTCCTTCTTCAGTTGCTGCCACTCGTCTGCCTCGATTTTTCTATTTTTCTGCAATTTGCAATGCAAATTTTCGGCGCTTGCAGTGAAAATTGTGCGGCTGCTTCGGATAAGTTGCTGCAGTTTTTCCCCGTGACTGACGACGATGTTTCTCTCTATGTCTCTCTCTCTCTCTCTCTCTGCCTCTCCCTCTCACGCTTCTTCTTTTACATTTTACTCTTCTATTATATATCTTTCTCTTTCCATATTTTTCTCTCTCGCTCTTTCACACAGTCTCTCTCTCTCTCTCTCTCAGTCTGTCTTTCTTGTGTAGGTGGTTTTCAATGTGGCGTATACGTGATTTTTCGTTTTTTTTTCTTATCGCAAAGTCAAGCTGCAATCGTTGCCGTTGTTATTGTTGTTGTTATTACTTTTGTTGTTTTTCTAGTAGTTGTTTTTGTTTGTTTTATTTGTTGTTGTTATTCTTGTTGTTAAAGTTGAATGCACTTTTGAGCTGTTGTTGGCATTTGAATTTTATTGCATTGTTGTTGCTTACTATTCTTGCATTTTCCAGCTGCAATTTTCATGTTTATTTCATAACTGCAGCGTTCAAAGAGAATACATAAATTTAATTCTTCACTTCTACTAAATATGAAAATAATATTTACAGATACATTTCAAAATATAATAGATATAAAATGTATCTAAGAATTTCAATGAAATGAAAGAATTTTAATTGTGACAAGAATAAAAATAATTAATTACGATATTTAAAATTCTCTCAAACTTTGTGCAGCTATTTTTGGGTAAACTTGAATTAGATTAAACAATTTGTTGCACAGCGCATTTTGTTGCATACTTTTTGTCTTAAATTATATATTTTGTAATTAACTATTATTGAACTATATTAACTTTTTTTAAGCTTACTCAAACATATTCGTTAGTTTTTTTTCTATTCATATGATATGCACCGTATGATTTAATATCAATATCAGAGGCGTGCTACGGGGTTTTTTTTGGGTGTTAATTCCTCCAAGGATACTTTGGACAACATTTTTGTTGTCGTGGCACGGGAATTGCATTTTTTTGAGGATTACTGGGGATTTTGAATTATTTTCGTATTATACATTGAAATTTTTATGAATTATTGAGAAATTCGAATTAGCATGGTTCGAATAAACGCACCTCGACTGTACTAGAATTTGGGTTTATAATTTAATTAAAAGACAAAATTAAAATATGCATACGTATGGAAGTGATCAGCAGTCTAATTATATATTTTTGGTGTGTATATTAATTTTTGACATGCAGTTTGGTTAATCGTGGTAAGCAGTGCTTATTAAGCACCAAAAAGTATTTGTATATATATATTCCTTAAAACCATTAACAATCGATTCTAAAAATGAATGTGGCAGCGTCTGTTGTCAGTTTTAAAGCTGCCTCAGTGAAACTTGGTATACACATGGTCATTAGCTGTTTATAAGTGCTGCCTGATTTTATGACAACATTTTTGTTTGCGTTTTTTTACTCTGACTCAGGATCAATAGCCGAGTCGATTGGAGCATGCACGTCTGTCCGTCTAACCGTCTGTCCGTCTGTACGTCAGTATGAACAAAAAGATCTTTTTTGCATTAGTTGTATTAGTTGCAGGCAGATCAAGTTTATTTTCGATTTTTGCCACGCCCGACACCCCCTTCACAAATCGATAAAAACGATTTTGAGCACACCCAGCCAAGCTACATGAATATTGGTACAAAGTTAGAATATGTTTATCTGGACGTTGTGTGAAAATTTGGTACAGATCGGATAATTAACATGGAAGTTATACACATTTCAAATTTGCAAGAGGTCCAGTTCGATTTTCGAGGCGATTTTTTTAAAAAATTTTTTTTTTTAAATTAACTTAAAATTGGCGAGTGCGCAGCACGAGATAAATAAATATATAAATATAAATATATAATATAACTTTGGGCACCGAGTATTATATAGTCGAGCATACTCGTCTATAGCTTTCTTACTTGTTATTTACATTTTTGACAGGAGCTTGAACGCCCCTTAGAAGGCCGTCCCTCTGTCTATCCGAAACAGACGGACATTTCAGTCCAAATTTAGTATACATACTTGCTATGCCCACAAGCATATATAATATGTATATAATTTAAGTCTGAGCCGGCAGGATAGGGCCATCATATAGCTGCCATAGGAACGATAGGTTCAAAATTTTTTGTATCAAAACTTTTTTGTTTGTTACGCTAACCGGAAGCTTATATGATTTGAGTTTAGCGATGACTTAGACGTCTCATATAAATTTTGTCCAAATCGGACTTCCACTGTATCATGCAGCTGCCACAGGAACAATTGGCCAAAAATCGAGTTATTTATGAATAATGTTCTTCTAAGATTGAAAGTGTATGAAATCTACGGCTCGCCGGAAATAATCTTACTCTGTTGTTTTGGTTTTAAGTTCATCTTTTATATTTTAAAACAAATTCACACAAAAATATATACTCATCTTTGAACTAAAATTTAAAATAGATTTAATGCGATGATGTTTGCTTTCAACGCTATTTGCTCAATTCCATTAAGTTGGTTTCACTTTCAATTTCTAATTTCATAATTTTTCTTATGGACTTTACCTTTCGAATGTCACTATATTTGCCACGTAGCGCCCACTCAGCGTCAGCACTGTTTTGGGGCAGTTGAGCAAGCATTTGTGTTGCCAATTTGTTGCAGCTCAATTTTTTTTTTACTTGGCCATTTTACTTGGGCAAGAGTAGATGGGTGGTGGGGGGTAGCAGTTGACTATTGACATTTCGACTGTCAGCGGTTGTCAGTGACAAATGAGGTGACACGGACACGGACACGGGACACGGACAAGTACACGAGTTCGACGTGGCAGATGTGGAGCAGGCGATAGCCTTCAGCAGTGTTGTGTACGCATATTGCAAACTCATTTAGTAAATTGCCATTACGACGACTACGACGACAATTTCCTCCAACTCAACCACGGCAATAACAACAAGCACTTTGACTACTATTGATGATGTCTACCCTCAAGGCGTATGATTAATAAATTGTCGTCGCATTGCATAAGCTTAACGACAAGGCGCGCGACAACTTTCCAAAAGCTTACTTGGAAATGTAACAACAATTGCACTTTGCCATTGCAGAGCAACACTCGCAACATCAGCAGCAGCAACAGCAACAGCAACAGCTGCAGCAACAGCCTCAACAGCAACATCAACACTCACAGCAACAACAGCACGCTCAGCAATTTGGCATCGTTGACTCCAGCAACGGCAGCAGCAATAGCAATAGCAACAACAACAACAACAACAACAACAACAACAACAGCAGCAGCAATAGCAACAGCAACAGCAACAGCAACAGCAACAGCAACAACAACAACAACAACAACAACAACAACAGTGGCAGCAACAATTGTAACAGCAACAGCAACGGCGTCTCATCCAAATCGTTTGTGCCCTGCAAAGTTTGTGGCGACAAGGCATCGGGATATCATTATGGTGTAACCTCTTGCGAGGGTTGCAAGGTAAGTATTGATATATTTTATTTATATTTTATTTTTTTTTTTCTATTTCTTGATTGAAATATTTAATATATATTTTCGCAGGGCTTTTTTCGTCGCAGCATACAAAAACAAATCGAATATCGTTGCCTGCGTGACGGCAAGTGTTTGGTCATTCGCCTCAATCGAAATCGTTGTCAATATTGCCGCTTCAAGAAATGCCTATCGGCTGGCATGAGCCGCGACTGTAAGTACAAGTACTTCAATAATTTTTATGGGTGGCAGCGGGGTTTGTGCCATGCTGGTATTGTGATTAAGCACACGCCGTTGGTTTATAAAATACTCGTTATGTATTACCTAATAGTCAAAAGGCCACAGTGACTGCAATAGCAACTGCAGTACAAGCAAATGCTGCAACAACAGCAACTGCTACAACACAGTGAATGGAAGCTGCACCTATTCGTAGTAGGGAAGTTGCAATTTAACATTGTCGCCGCTGCTGCTGCTGCTGCTGTTGCTGTATTGCATTTGCAGTCGTCGTCAATGTTGGCCTATTGATAGCTTTATTAGCCAACTGTGAAAATGTTGTCAGATTTCACAGTTTTGTTCGATTATAGATTATGTCCATTATCTGTCGACTCTCGACTCTAGACTCTTGCCGTCGATAGCAGCTGACAGCTTCACATATAAATAGAGTTAGAAATACTGCCGAGATACGATAAGTTAACTCTAGAGTTAAATCTTTTAATTTGCAATTCTAACAATTTAATGCGCTTAAAAAAACTGCAGATTTTTCATATTATGCTTAAGCAAATAACTAAAATTTACTTAAAAAAAATCATTAAAAAAAAATTATATATATAAAAATAATAAGAAAAATAATGATTGTAATTTTTACTATATTTATGTGTTTTTTTTTATATATTTTTTTATTTATGTTGAATAATAAAAATAGTATTTGATTTATTTATTTATTTTAAAATTAATTAAATTAATATAATTTGCATATAATTATGATATTTCGCTTGTAACTATTATTATTGCATAGTCTATTAATTCTGATTTAGTTGCAATTTGCAAATTATGTTTCTGCTCGGCCAACTTTAAGTTTCTCTTGACGTTTATTGTATTGTATAAATTATATTTATGTCTATAGCTTTGCTGCAAATGTTAGCATATCGCATATCGCAGAATGAAAAAGAAAATTTTGGTTTAATTAACATTCGCATAAAAGCAAAAGCAAGCAAACAAAATTATTTTTTGGATTGCCGAAGTTGTGATACCCTTACCCTTAAAGGCTTCAAGAAATCTTTTTATATAAAAAGTACATTTTTTTTACCAATAGTTCCTTTGTTGGCTTTATAATATAGTTGTCCGATTTGAATAAAATTTGGCTAACATGTTAAAGTCATCACTAAATTAAAATTCTATAAATTTCAGCCGGAAAGCTTAGTAAATAATAGTAAATAACGTTTTGCATACACAGACTCAATTTTTCATCTATCCTTTCAATGTCAGCTTAATGATATAGTAGCCCGATATGACCGCCTTCGGCGTAGTCATAGGTATTGTGTATGCTATGTTTCATATGGACGTACATACGGGCATACGGCTTTAAGATCCTGAAAGGATAGATTTTAATTGAGGTACCTTAACATGTTAGCCAAATTTATAGATCGGATTTTTAGCGATATTGGTAACAGAGCCGTACTTTTTATATAAAAAGATTTCTTGAAGCCTTTAAGGGTAAGGGTATCACAACTTCGGCAATCCAAAAAATAATTTTGTTTGCTTGCTTTTGCTTTTATGCGAATGTTAATTAAACCAAAATTTTCTTTTTCATTCTGCGATATGCGATATGCTAACATTTGCAGCAAAGCTATAGACATAAATATAATTTATACAATACAATAAACGTCAAGAGAAACTTAAAGTTGGCCGAGCAGAAACATAATTTGCAAATTGCAACTAAATCAGAATTAATAGACTATGCAATAATAATAGTTACAAGCGAAATATCATAATTATATGCAAATTATATTAATTTAATTAATTTTAAAATAAATAAATAAATCAAATACTATTTTTATTATTCAACATAAATAAAAAAATATATAAAAAAAAACACATAAATATAGTAAAAATTACAATCATTATTTTTCTTATTATTTTTATATATATAATTTTTTTTTAATGATTTTTTTTAAGTAAATTTTAGTTATTTGCTTAAGCATAATATGAAAAATCTGCAGTTTTTTTAAGCGCATTAAATTGTTAGAATTGCAAATTAAAAGATTTAACTCTAGAGTTAACTTATCGTATCTCGGCAGTATTTCTAACTCTATTTATATGTGAAGCTGTCAGCTGCTATCGACGGCAAGAGTCTAGAGTCGAGAGTCGACAGATAATGGACATAATCTATAATCGAACAAAACTGTGAAATCTGACAACATTTTCACAGTTGGCTAATAAAGCTATCAATAGGCCAACATTGACGACGACTGCAAATGCAATACAGCAACAGCAGCAGCAGCAGCAGCGGCGACAATGTTAAATTGCAACTTCCCTACTACGAATAGGTGCAGCTTCCATTCACTGTGTTGTAGCAGTTGCTGTTGTTGCAGCATTTGCTTGTACTGCAGTTGCTATTGCAGTCACTGTGGCCTTTTGACTATTAGGTAATACATAACGAGTATTTTATAAACCAACGGCGTGTGCTTAATCACAATACCAGCATGGCACAAACCCCGCTGCCACCCATAAAAATTATTGAAGTACTTGTACTTACAGTCGCGGCTCATGCCAGCCGATAGGCATTTCTTGAAGCGGCAATATTGACAACGATTTCGATTGAGGCGAATGACCAAACACTTGCCGTCACGCAGGCAACGATATTCGATTTGTTTTTGTATGCTGCGACGAAAAAAGCCCTGCGAAAATATATATTAAATATTTCAATCAAGAAATAGAAAAAAAAAAATAAAATATAAATAAAATATATCAATACTTACCTTGCAACCCTCGCAAGAGGTTACACCATAATGATATCCCGATGCCTTGTCGCCACAAACTTTGCAGGGCACAAACGATTTGGATGAGACGCCGTTGCTGTTGCTGTTACAATTGTTGCTGCCACTGTTGTTGTTGTTGTTGTTGCTGTTGCTGTTGCTGT
This sequence comes from Zaprionus obscuricornis, assembly GCA_037044475.1. Lineage (NCBI taxonomy): Eukaryota > Metazoa > Arthropoda > Insecta > Diptera > Drosophilidae > Zaprionus > Zaprionus obscuricornis. The sequence goes on along the minus strand of JBAMBR010005194.1, from coordinate 11,212 downwards.
TGCTATTGCTGCTGCTGTTGTTGTTGTTGTTGTTGTTGTTGTTGCTATTGCTATTGCTGCTGCCGTTGCTGGAGTCAACGATGCCAAATTGCTGAGCGTGCTGTTGTTGCTGTGAGTGTTGATGTTGCTGTTGAGGCTGTTGCTGCAGCTGTTGCTGTTGCTGTTGCTGCTGCTGATGTTGCGAGTGTTGCTCTGCAATGGCAAAGTGCAATTGTTGTTACATTTCCAAGTAAGCTTTTGGAAAGTTGTCGCGCGCCTTGTCGTTAAGCTTATGCAATGCGACGACAATTTATTAATCATACGCCTTGAGGGTAGACATCATCAATAGTAGTCAAAGTGCTTGTTGTTATTGCCGTGGTTGAGTTGGAGGAAATTGTCGTCGTAGTCGTCGTAATGGCAATTTACTAAATGAGTTTGCAATATGCGTACACAACACTGCTGAAGGCTATCGCCTGCTCCACATCTGCCACGTCGAACTCGTGTACTTGTCCGTGTCCCGTGTCCGTGTCCGTGTCACCTCATTTGTCACTGACAACCGCTGACAGTCGAAATGTCAATAGTCAACTGCTACCCCCCACCACCCATCTACTCTTGCCCAAGTAAAATGGCCAAGTAAAAAAAAAATTGAGCTGCAACAAATTGGCAACACAAATGCTTGCTCAACTGCCCCAAAACAGTGCTGACGCTGAGTGGGCGCTACGTGGCAAATATAGTGACATTCGAAAGGTAAAGTCCATAAGAAAAATTATGAAATTAGAAATTGAAAGTGAAATCAACTTAATGGAATTGAGCAAATAGCGTTGAAAGCAAACATCATCGCATTAAATCTATTTTAAATTTTAGTTCAAAGATGAGTATATATTTTTGTGTGAATTTGTTTTAAAATATAAAAGATGAACTTAAAACCAAAACAACAGAGTAAGATTATTTCCGGCGAGCCGTAGATTTCATACACTTTCAATCTTAGAAGAACATTATTCATAAATAACTCGATTTTTGGCCAATTGTTCCTGTGGCAGCTGCATGATACAGTGGAAGTCCGATTTGGACAAAATTTATATGAGACGTCTAAGTCATCGCTAAACTCAAATCATATAAGCTTCCGGTTAGCGTAACAAACAAAAAAGTTTTGATACAAAAAATTTTGAACCTATCGTTCCTATGGCAGCTATATGATGGCCCTATCCTGCCGGCTCAGACTTAAATTATATACATATTATATATGCTTGTGGGCATAGCAAGTATGTATACTAAATTTGGACTGAAATGTCCGTCTGTTTCGGATAGACAGAGGGACGGCCTTCTAAGGGGCGTTCAAGCTCCTGTCAAAAATGTAAATAACAAGTAAGAAAGCTATAGACGAGTATGCTCGACTATATAATACTCGGTGCCCAAAGTTATATTATATATTTATATTTATATATTTATTTATCTCGTGCTGCGCACTCGCCAATTTTAAGTTAATTTAAAAAAAAAATTTTTTTAAAAAAATCGCCTCGAAAATCGAACTGGACCTCTTGCAAATTTGAAATGTGTATAACTTCCATGTTAATTGTCCGATCTGTACCAAATTTTCACACAACGTCCAGATAAACATATTCTAACTTTGTACCAATATTCATGTAGCTTGGCTGGGTGTGCTCAAAATCGTTTTTATCGATTTGTGAAGGGGGTGTCGGGCGTGGCAAAAATCGAAAATAAACTTGATCTGCCTGCAACTAATACAACTAATGCAAAAAAGATCTTTTTGTTCATACTGACGTACAGACGGACAGACGGTTAGACGGACAGACGTGCATGCTCCAATCGACTCGGCTATTGATCCTGAGTCAGAGTAAAAAAACGCAAACAAAAATGTTGTCATAAAATCAGGCAGCACTTATAAACAGCTAATGACGATGTGTATACCAAGTTTCACTGAGGCAGCTTTAAAACTGACAACAGACGCTGCCACATTCATTTTTAGAATCGATTGTTAATGGTTTTAAGGAATATATATATACAAATACTTTTTGGTGCTTAATAAGCACTGCTTACCACGATTAACCAAACTGCATGTCAAAAATTAATATACACACCAAAAATATATAATTAGACTGCTGATCACTTCCATACGTATGCATATTTTAATTTTGTCTTTTAATTAAATTATAAACCCAAATTCTAGTACAGTCGAGGTGCTTTTATTCGAACCATGCTAATTCGAATTTCTCAATAATTCATAAAAATTTCAATGTATAATACGAAAATAATTCGAAATCCCCAGTAATCCTCAAAAAAATGCAATTCCCGTGCCACGACAACAAAAATGTTGTCCAAAGTATCCTTGGAGGAATTAACACCCAAAAAAAACCCCGTAGCACGCCTCTGATATTGATATTAAATCATACGGTGCATATCATATGAATAGAAAAAAAACTAACGAATATGTTTGAGTAAGCTTAAAAAAAGTTAATATAGTTCAATAATAGTTAATTACAAAATATATAATTTAAGACAAAAAGTATGCAACAAAATGCGCTGTGCAACAAATTGTTTAATCTAATTCAAGTTTACCCAAAAATAGCTGTCAAACTGCACAAAGTTTGAGAGAATTTTAAATATCGTAAATATCATTTCATTGAAATTCTTAGATACATTTTATATCTATTATATTTTGAAATGTATCTGTAAATATTATTTTCATATTTAGTAGAAGTGAAGAATTAAATTTATGTATTCTCTTTGAACGCTGCAGTTATGAAATAAACATGAAAATTGCAGCTGGAAAATGCAAGAATAGTAAGCAACAACAATACAATAAAATTCAAATGCCAACAACAGCTCAAAAGTGCATTCAACTTTAACAACAAGAATAACAACAACAAATAAAACAAACAAAAACAACTACTAGAAAAACAACAAAAGTAATAACAACAACAATAACAACGGCAACGATTGCAGCTTGACTTTGCGATAAGAAAAAAAAACGAAAAATCACGTATACGCCACATTGAAAACCACCTACACAAGAAAGACAGACTGAGAGAGAGAGAGAGAGAGACTGTGTGAAAGAGCGAGAGAGAAAAATATGGAAAGAGAAAGATATATAATAGAAGAGTAAAATGTAAAAGAAGAAGCGTGAGAGGGAGAGGCAGAGAGAGAGAGAGAGAGAGACATAGAGAGAAACATCGTCGTCAGTCACGGGGAAAAACTGCAGCAACTTATCCGAAGCAGCCGCACAATTTTCACTGCAAGCGCCGAAAATTTGCATTGCAAATTGCAGAAAAATAGAAAAATCGAGGCAGACGAGTGGCAGCAACTGAAGAAGGAAAATTGCTTGCTTCTTGCCATTTCATTTCAATTTGCCTTTTTCTAATGCAAAAAAGGCAAATGAACTAAGCGCGGAGTTTGAACTATGAGTTGAAGTTGTAATTGTTGTTGTTGTTGTTGTTGTTGTTGTTGCTGTTTTCGTAGTTGTGGCAGCAACAGCAGAGCAGGCAGCAGCGGCAGTTTATGCTGTTGCAACAATCGGCGTTGCCACACCTCGAAATGCGAAGCAAAATGAAATGAAATTAATGTGCAACTTGCACGCGCCAAACAAACGACGCACAGACGAAGGAAATGATTGTGGGGAAAGAGTTGCCAAAGAATTGGAGACGAGTTGTGCACCAAAGAATTGTAAGCAACGGGGGAAAATGGGAAAAGGAAAGAGAGAAAAGTGAAGAGTGAAGGGAAAGCCACAGTGTTACACGCTTGTGCAATTGCAAATTGAATTTTTCAGCCAAATGAATAGAAGGAAGTGAAGTAGGAGGCACACAACAGTCGTCTGGAAAATGTCATCGGCTTGGGCGGCAAAGGAAATTCAAGTGCCAGTCGCAGTTGCTGCTTGCTGCCGCCTGCTGCTGCCTGCTACTGCTACTGGTTTGCCATCATTTTCGCGCTGCGTTCAAATGCAAATCACTTGGCCGCTTTTGTGAGTTGACAATTTAGATGCCATTGTTGCTGTTATGCTCACGCTACTGCGGTATAGGGTGAGGCTGCAATGCTGCATTTCCGCGTTGTCAGACAGTGGCAGTGGCGATAGACAAGCAAAAACCGACAAAGCAAAGCAACGAACAGTTCATAATTTTGTTGCAAGTTGTTTGCATTTCTGTTTACAAAGCTGATAAAATGTGACGAAGAGTGCAGAAAAAACTGATTAAGTACTAAGAAAATTGAAAAAAAAAAAATATATATATATGCAAAAATGTAAAATCAACTACAATCAAGCGCATTTCAATCTCAACAACTCTCTCAACAACTTTCTTAGCTTGAAGTAATTCAAAAATAAAAAAAATAGCTAAATCAATAATGACTCTCCAATCCCATATTTCCAGCATCCCTGCATCCCATCGTCCCATCTTCCCATCATTCCTTTTGCCAATTGTAAGCATGCCGACTCTATAGAAGTCTTCACTTTATTTATACGTAATTTCACGTTATTTATGAAAATGAATTCATATTTTTATTGCAATAATCGTAACTTCAAATTGCAGCAAGCAACAAAAAAAAAAAATAATAATACAACAACAACATTGACAGAAAATTCGTAATATGAAAAGCATTTCCTTGCCGACTAAAGCAAAAGCCAAAAGCAACTGCAGTCAATTACATTGATTTTCACATTTTCCATGCTGCGTTTTAATAGTTTCATAGACTGCACAGGAAAACAGAAATCGAACAGTGAGAAAGCGCAAAAAAAAACAAAACTATGTTTGCTACGCCGAAGATTTTATACTCTTTACAGCTTATAAGATAAGATTCTCATACAATAATTTAATTTAAGATAAGATATTGTTGTCCGATATGACTATTGCCATGGCTGCTATGCTATATAGGGGTCCGATCCAGTTCGTTTTATTCTAATATAAAGTAATAGAAAGCAACTGTGGTAAATTTCGTTCAGATAGAATTAAAACTCAAAGACTTTTCTATACTGACATAGACAAACCTACAGAAGAACAGGCAAATGAACTAACGGACATACGGACAGACAGATGGATTAAAGCACTGACGGACAGACAGATGGACTAAAATATTGACGGACAGACAGACAAGTGGATAGATAGACTGACGGACAGATGGACGCATGGACAGACAGACAGACAAGTGGGCATGCAGACGGACGGACAAACAGACAGATGGATGAACAGAACAGACGGACAGACAGAAGAATAAACAGACGAACGGATCGGCATACAGGTGGACATTCAGATGCACAGCTGTAATTCGTCTCGGGTGCGAATGTCGATACTGATCAAGAATATATATAATAATATATATATAATATATATAAGTTCCACACCTCCTTGTGTTTGTGCAAATGTTTGCACTAAAAGTAATAAGCCCTTGCAAGGGTATCAAAACTATACATAGACCCAATGGCAGCTGCAATTGTGAGTCTATATGCCAATATGACTTTCAAATTGTTTCAGTTGTTGTTGTTTTTGCTTTGAATGTTGCAGTTTCTGTTGCTATTGCTGTTGTGCAATGTAAATTTATTAGTAATAACATGATAGAGAAGCAGCAAGTAACAACACAAGAAGAGAAGAGACATCACAGAGATTTTTGTAGCACATATCCCACATGCCACATTGCACATACCAGAGCGTCCTTTAGTCAGATGCGCAGCAGTTGAAGATGTTGCCGTGTGACTGGAGGAGGAGCTGACCGCTGACGAGGAACTTGTATGGCTGTTATTGAGCTGATGCTGTAGTTGGAGTTGAGTGGCGCTGGCATTGAGTAGCGTCGCTCGATTGAAATGTTCAGCGCTTGATGCTGACGACGATGATGATGATTGTGATGATGATGAGACTGTGACAGAGCTGGAACTCGATGAGCAGCCACTGCTACGTCCACTGTCGGGCGATGAATGGGCTCCGGTGGAGCTGGAACTATTGCTGGCGGGACCAAACTGATGCACACTGCTGATGGTGTACAGAGCACCTCCACCATTGCTTAATGCCGTGCAGCTCAAATGTGCTGCTGCTGCTGCCGCCGCGGCTGCTGTTGCAGTAGATGTTGCTGATGCTGTTGCTAATGTTGGTGTTGTTGCTGTTGCTGCAACTGCTGCTGCTACTGCTGCATTTACTGTTGCTGTTGCTTGTGTACCAACTGCTGCTGGCGATGCGCTATAAAATCCCTCACACTGCAGCAATTGCAATGGATCCGCATCAATGGCACTAAGGCAATGTTGCAGCTCCTGTTGCACTCCTGCAGCTGTCAATTGTTGCTGATGTTGCTGCTCTAGTCGCTGATCTTGCTCCTCTTCGGCATCAGAGTCTAGGCTACCTGCTTCGCTGTAGGCGCCTTGCGTAGAAGAATCTTCGGGTGTGTCAAAGAAATGCAAATTAAAGTCCGAATTAGCATCAAAACTGACTTCCGGCAATGCTTCGTTATCGTTATGGTTATCGATATCGTTCTCGTTCTCGATCACGTTGTCGCCTTCGTCTTCCTCTGGCTCATCCAAATCTTCCTCTTCGTCTTCCACCTCCTCTTCCTCCTCCTCCTCCTGCTCAGCTTCTTCGTCTTCGTCGTCCGCCTGTTCCTGCTGCTCTTCGTCTGTATTTAGTTCTGCAATATTAGTATCGTCGTCCTGCTGTTGCAATTGTTGTTGCTGTTGCTGCTGTTGATGTTGCTGCTGATGTTGCAGCTGAGTCTGTGGCTGTTGTTGTTGTTGTTGCTGTTGCTGTTGTTGTTGTTGTTGCAGTTGCTGTGGACGTGTCGTATGGCCCAAGTTCTTAACCGCAGTATCGATCAGCAGATGGGAGCGAATTTGTGCCTGTGCCTCCAGCTCTATTTGGTAAACATCCATGTTGCTGGCGTCGCTGCATTCGCATTGGCATTGGCATTGGCATCCATTATCATCAACAACATCATCACGCAAATTGAATTTAACACTTGCAACACTCTCTGGAGCGTTTTCAGCATTTTTATGGCCAACTTTTCCAATTCTTGATTTCAATTTATTGTTCTTTTTCTTTTCTTTTATTTTCTTATTCTTAGCACCTCAAAGGATAAAGGAAATATTTTTGGCTAATCCATAGCCGTATCTAGTAACTTAACCTGATATATTATTAGATATATAGAAAGCTGTGACTAAATCTCAACATTTTTATTAAATTGTTTACAGAAATAACACTAATATTTAAAGTTTTATTAAAGTTGTAGAAATTTTCTTCAATTTTCAAAGATTTGTAATATTTAAATATTCCTAAATATTTCCTAATAAAAAAATGCTATACAAATCTTAATCGTAAATCTTAAAATCAATATTTATTATTATACTATAATTATTGTCGATCGATTGAGATTTTATTGATTTATTTTTTTCTTTTATTTCATTTCACATTTCACTTTAGCACAAATTCAATTTGATTAACAATTTGTTCACTTCCGTGTTTGTTAATCTCTTTGTCAAAACTGTAAATGTTTACAATGTCCATAGATTCCACTAGCTGGATAAGCAAAGGACACTTTAAAATTAATTAGGCAAATTGGGAAAAAATGTAGAAGACAAAAAGGCGCGCGGGTGGCAGGCGACAGCAACGATAATGAGAACGACGACGACGTAACTCCGGTTAGGAAAATGACCAAATGGAAAATTGTGAAAATGTGCGATCGCGCGTACAAAACTCTCGTCTCGACGAGATCCAAGCGCCAACTTCACAGCGCTCCAAATGCGCAACAGAAATTCAAACCAAACTGCAGAACTGCAGAACCTACGACAACACAACTACAACGACAACGACAACAACGACGACGACGGCGGCGGCGACGACAACGACAACGACGACGACGTCGACAACGACAGCGGTGGCGGAGCGCAAGAAAAGAACAAGAATAAGAAGAAGGCGCGTGCGTCTGTGTATGTATGTGTCAATGTGTGTTTGAGTGTGTGGAAAGAGCAGGAAAATAGAATGTGGCTGCATGGAGTAGGAAAAACTTTTGTAGCGCCGTTTGAGCGGCAGCGCTAGGCACGAGGCTGACTCAGAAGAAGAGGGGCACCGCCACCACCACCAGCACCAGCAACACTAGCAGCACCAGCAGCAGCAACAGCAGAAGCAGCAGCAGCAGCAATAGCAGCGGTTGTTCTTGCTGCTTCTATCTTTCTAATCTTTAAGAAAAAAAAAAATAAAGAAACGAACAACAAGAAAATGAAGAAGAAGAGGACGCATTGGCACTCTCGCTGCATGTTACTGTTGTTGTTCTTCTTGTTTTTGTTGTCGTTGTTTTTTTTTCTGCTGCACTTTTTCATTTGCTGGGGCGATTCTGTTCCTGGTTGCTATTTTCAATTTCTATTGCCCGTGGGCAGCTCTAAAGCAGCAGTTGCTGCAGCAACGACAACGACGACGCTGCAGTCGACGTTGACGTCAACTTCAAGTGCACACACTCCACACTCAAGATCAATTTCACACACACTACGAACAGCAACGGGCCGAGAGAGTGAGAACCGTTACAAAGTTTGTAGAGAGAAAGAACACGGAACGAAATAGCGATAGATAGACAGAGCGAAAGCGAGAAAGACAGAGCAACAGAGAGAGAGATAGAGAGAGTAGAGAGGGAGAGTGAGAGCGAAAGAAAGAGAGCATGGGCCATAGAACAGCGGAGTCAAAGAACCTTTGCGTCTCTTAAGCGACACTAGCGCTAGCTGTTTGCATGAGTGTGTTCGAGTGTATGTGTGAGAAAGAGATAGAGATAGAACAAGGCAAAGCGCGGCGAGTGCTAGTTCCATAATGCGGAAGTAAAATTTGCTATTGCACTCGATGCAGTTGTTCTTGTTGTTGTTGTCGGAGTTGTTGGAGTTGTTGCTGCCAAGCAATAGAAAGTGGCAAACAAGTTTTGGCCCAAAAGACTTGAAGCCACGCTCATTGCGTTGCTAAAAGTTCTGCATGACGCCCGCAACTTTGTACAAAGAATATTTCATAGAAGACCAAGAAAAATAGAAGACCGAAAACTTTGTTTATAATATCAGAAAATTATAAATTTAATTTAATCTTATCTTTATGATACTAGTATATGCTTTAGAATCAGACTCATGATACAAAATAGTCTTTATCTATAGTTTTACAGCCGATATACATATACCTTAAAAATGAGTAAAGATTTAATACAATTTCCCGCGCAAGAAGTCTTTAAAAATTCTGCAATCTCTTTACCTTCAGCCATCATATCCCATTGCCATTTCCATTTTTAATTCCATTCCCATTTCAAATTGATTGTGCAGAGAAATGAAAAGATAAAAAAGAAAATGAAAAAAAAAAAAAGAATGAAAAATCACCCAAGTGCTTTATGCGCACAATTTTCCTATTTCGCAACGGTTGCTGGTAGCGCAACTGCCTCACACATTTTCCATGACGAATGCCTGGCACAAAAGAGAAGCAGCAAAAGTCAATGATCAGCGTCCGGCGACAGCAACAGCAACAACAACAAATGCAACTGCGTTCTGCGACTGCAGCTAGTTTGCTATTTTTCCAACGGCAGCGAAAGCAAAAGAAACTGTAAATAACAAGAAACGGCAGCGGCAACGACTACGACAACGATTACGATGCCAACGACGATGCCGACGTCAACGTCAACTCCAACGCCAAGGAGGATCGAAAGCGAAAAGTCAACGACAAACGGCAACGCGAAGACGCGCAAACTGCTCGTGGAGCCGAGCGAGCAGGCGAGTGAACGAAAGAATGAACGAACGAAAGAAAGAAATGAGCAGTCCGCCCGCCGCCCCCAACAAAACGTAACATGTTCGATTGCATTTGCCTGATAAAACCTGATCTCTACAAGTACACACTCCACACTCCACACACACACACACACATACATACTTATACAAAGTCATAAGACACGCGACGTTGACGTCGACGTCGACGAACCAGGAAGAGAAAAATGAAAATGCCGCTCACTGGCACAGCTGCTGCTGTTGCTGCTGCAGGCGATGATTGTGTAATAGCTTTAACTGTATGCGTGAGAGAGTGTATGCGAGTCTGTATGTATGTGTGTGTGTGCTTTGAGTGAGAGTTATTTGCTGGTAGGCAACGTCAACCCCTTCACCGCATTCACGTGTCCAATTGCTGTTTTTATAGTGCCCATTGCCTATGCCAATGTGTGACCATGCCCACTTTCTGGCATGCGCCCATTGCATTTCACTTATCAACGTGGCTGCTGCAGACGTTGCTGCTGCTGCCGCTACTGCTCTTGCTGTCGCTGCTTGTGCCGCTGCTGCTGCTGCTGCTGTTACTCATTTTTCGCGTTTTTATTTGCTTGTCTAAGTTCAATGACTTGAGCAACGTCATGGGCAGCAGAAGCAGAAGCAAAAGCAGCAGCAGCATAGAAAACAACAGCAACAACAACAGCAACAAAGTGGCGCAAATGCGTTTAGTCTTATTTATTTGCTCATTATTATGCCCCTGCTGCTAGATTCTCTTCAATTCTTGTTTACTTTGCACATTTTTTTCATAACGTCTGTTATTGTATTATTTGTTGTTCTTGTTATTATTCTACTTCTATTTTTTGTTGTTGTTGCTGTTGTTATTGGTATTGCTCTTGTGGCTAGTTGGCAATTGTTGCTTTTGTTGCTGTTGTTGTTGTTGCTGCTGCTACTTGAGGCTTGACTGATACGAAAGCGCCAAAGTTGTAAACAAACTATAAAGTAGACATTAAAAATTATCACAGTGAGTGAGAAAATAATAAACAACATTGTTGTATCATGGGATAAAGATGGATTATGGAAGAATTATAGTATTATCATCCAACATTGCGATGCTAGACTTAGTGAGACTTTTCATATTTATGATTGATATCAACCTACATTTCGAGATTCTATATCCACACTTATGTTCTCAATTTCTAATTAACTTATATTAAATACTTCTTTAATTACGTTTTTTTTCATTGTTTGCTTAATTAATTTAAGCAAAGCATACTTTTAGGTGTTTTATGGGGATTAATTTAATTCAAATGACACAAAAAATTCAAATTTTATAATTAATAGACGAATTTTTATATACCAATAGAAAATGTTTAGAAGATGTGATATGGCCCATAAATATATATATATGTAAATATATTCTTCATCAGATAAAAAGTTGATTGAATTTGACAGAATGCGTATAGTCCTTAGATCCTGTGCCTCACCCCACACTTCTCTTCTTTTAAAATGATTTCAATTATTTCCCTATATCATATATGTAGC
>JBAMBR010005193.1:0-10100 GCA_037044475.1 Zaprionus obscuricornis | reverse complement strand
ATGAGCAAAAGCAAAAACAAAGTTTACGCGCCATTTTCACATATTCATTGATTTGTTTTTGTGTGAATACTTAAACTAAACAAAAAAGAAAGAAAGAAAGAAAATGTAAGAATTCAATGCATTCAATTAATAATTTCATAATCGACGTAAAAACGAGTTTATTAAACTAAATTAAACACAAGAAATGTTAAAATGCGAATAAATCTCTTAAACAATTATTTAATACTTAAGCAAACATTTATGATGATGATTATTATGATTATAACGTATTATGTTTTTTTATTATCACTATCGCTATGTAATTTACGTAAACTCAAATAAACAAATTTAAAAAAAATTACTACACAATTTTAATTTCATAAACAAGACACTCTTTCTCAGATCAATCACAATTCAGGCTACAGAACATAGAGTACATAAATATCATTATCATTATCATTATCTTTATATTGTTTTATTAAGATTAAATTGTTTCATTTGCATTAGACATATAATGTTGTATATTCTTCGCTTTGCCTCAATGAGAATATCGTCGTTTAGCATATTCAACTCTCTGGTAACAAATTGTCCAAATTGTTCAGTTAATTGTGCTCTACTATAATTTTGGGTTTCATTTTCACTGGATATCATTCTGCTATACATGTAATCATTGTTCTTGTCTATTAAGTCATTATTTAGCATCTCCAACTCAATATCGTCTGCTTCGCGTGTAAGTGGTTCTATTCTATTTGCTGAATCTGATGCAGAGTTGCTTCCCAGATGTATATCTTCTGTAGGTTGCGGCAAGTTGTTAGTGTGACCATCGACTATCAATACTTCCGGTTCCAATTTAAGACTTCTATTGGCCGTTGATTCATGATCAATCAATGACATACGATTTTGGGAAGATGTATCTGATTTCATGCAGGTTTCAGGGTAAATTGGTAAGTCTTCGTTAATCCAAGGTATGAAATCACCCCCAGGGCTGGAGTTTACAGTTTTTTCAGAGTACTGATCAAACTTTGTTGCCTCTAAGGGTCCCAAGAGATCTGCAACTTTAGCATAGTGTACCCATTGTGTGTCTGGTCCCTCACTATCGCGAGTATTACTAAAATAGTTTTAAAATATTATTAGACCAAGTGTTTCCCATAGTACTTGATAATCTTACCGAAATTTACGAGTAAACGATTCAATTTTCGATTTTATATCAATACTTCGAAGTTCAATACTTCGATTTTGCAATTCTGTCCTCATTTCCTTATAAACATGCGCCTTAATTTTATCACTACGCAAATCACGTATATATATTTGCCATACATCTAAAAATATTTCTTCTTCCTGCAGAGTCCAAAACCGCCTCCTTTGCTTAGGTTCTTCAGAAGTATTTAAATTATCAGCCTTGCGTCGTTTTCGCTTTACTTTTTTTATCGGTGGCTCTTCAGTTGAAGAAGCCGAGGATGATGATACTTTGATAATCGCGTCTTCAGTTTGAGAGCATTCCTCATTGTTGAAATGCAAACAAGTCACGTCATCGACATAGATCGAGCTAAATGTTCCACCTGTCATTAAAACAGTTATTGTGTGATCATATTTCATTATATATTGACTTACTGGAATTATCCTCGTGATGCGACTCAAAGTTGAATTTTTTCGTTTGTTCTTCATATTCGATAATGGCACCCATTTTTTCAAAATTCTTCCATTTGTTTTTAAATTTATTTTCCCTAATTATACTGAAAATAAATGTACAATTATTATGGGTACGATAAAGAAATATTTCTTGTTATACTGTAAATATTTTCTTCGAAACGATTCCATTTTAGCCTTTATGTTTGCCGCTGAGATTTCAATTCCTTGATTTTGAAATTTCACTTCCAAATTTCTATACACTTCTTGTCGCTTTTTGCCAGTGTTAAATGCAGCTAAATTACTGTACCAAACGTTAAGAAATCTATCCTCCTCATATGCCGTCCAGCACTTTCGCTTTGCGCTCACTGTAAATGTGTTTTCTTTTAGTTAAACATAATAATACATTACAACAGCAAGTACTTACTTTCGTATGCTTAAGGCGTGCTATTTTTAGAAATTTTAGTATTTGTTTACTGCGAATTGTCATCGCAGCTCAAGCAGTTCAATCATAACAATGCATGATGTACGAAGAAGGTTTACATTGAGTTGACAACTGTGTTACAAAGTGCAGCTGTCTTGTTTTACATATGTAGCCTAAGGGTAAATATTACAGTGTGACGTCACAAGATTTCATTCAAAATGAATGTTTCATTTATACACCATGAGTTAAATATTTAGCCAGCTGTTGTGTAGCGTTGCCACCTTGTGTAATTCTGTGAACTAAATATTGCAAGAAACGCTGAAGAGTTTTTTGTTGCAAATATTTGCATTTAATATAGTATTAAGATATTATAATATAAATTTTTATAAATATATAAGTTTAATAATGAAAGTGATGTAATGGTTCAATTGAACCGACGCAATATGCACCTGTTGAAAACAAAAATGTATGTTTTCATTTGAAAAATACTGCAAACGAGTGGACAGTTCCCTTAGTTCTTCAAATGTTTCATTCAACAGCAAATACTGTTAACGCATAAATGAGACTGTAATTTCACAGTATGATAACATTTTTCAGTTTTACATCTCAACATCGAAGAAAATATTCAAAAACTGTTTATTTGATAAGAAAATAAAATTTGGTGATATTATTTTGATTAAAATGTACGTACATTGTTTATTTCATTATTTTAGATTAGGATGCTTTAAAACTTATTTACATGGTTGTGCACTAAGCGAATATTTAATTTTACTTGTGTTAATTATTATTATAAAATAACTTGCATATTAATAATTTAAGTATGGTAAGTTATTTGCTTTCGCAGTACTATAAAGTACATATTAACGTTAAGGACACTCGTTCTTCCTATTTTGGGGCTACAATCCGCATTCTATTAGCGAGAGCCAAGGCAAACTTAGAGTAAACTTCATCCCCGGGCTGTTTTTCATCTTTCATTAGATCACTTTTAATTTAAAATTATATATTTGGTTTACTTAGTGCTAAAATGGCTTAGAATTTAAGTTCCTAGTGTTTTCATGTATAACATATAATATAATAATATGTGACAATTACAAATGTGATTATTTTCTTTTTTGTTTTATATTTTACACAAGCAGCATTAGAAAAATAAATAAATATCAAAAAAAAAAAAAATTAAAAAATGTTTTCTGTTTTTCTATATATTGGGATGTTTCGAAATATATCTTTATCTTGATTGTTTCTTTAACATTGTGATTACGCTTCTTGAAATATATTTAGTTAGGAACATTGAAAAAAAAAAAAAAATTAAATGAAATTATAATTTACGATTGCAATACGATTGTACGAATACACATAGATATAGTAGATAAACAAACATTACTTATAAATAAATAAATATAGAAAAGTTATACGCACACATTGCAAAAAGTATTTTTTAAGTTTTAGTTTGGTTTTTTTTTCTTTTTTTGTTAGTATGTTTTACCTTAATTAAGTTGGCTAACTTACACGTTTATATCACTTTTCGCAAATAATTCGTTTTTAAAATTATAATTGAGGCTGCTGAATATAATAATAATAATCATAATCATAATTATAATAATAAAAATAGTAGTAGTAATAATTATAATGTTGCATTTTTTTTTTTTTTTTTGGTTGAAAAGCTTTCATAACAAATTGGTAAATTGTTGATGCTTAAAAGATGTTGATCTGAAACTCGCTGACAATGCCCTCGAGGAACTCTTTGAGATTCTCATATGAATGATTGCGCCAATAAATATTATCATTGACTTGCTCCATGGCCATATTAATGGCAATTTCGACGGCCTTTAAGCCCAATTTACGGCAATTGTCGGCCAAAGTTTGTAGCTGCTGCTTGTGATATTCTTTGTTCATATAGATGGTCAGCGCTTTAATCATATCTGATATCGTTGAAAAACCATCGCCATAGCTACAAAAAGAGAATCAGAGAAAATCATTTAAAATATATTTTTATATTTTTGCTTAGTTTTACTCACTATTCTGCAATTTCCTTTATGTTGCTCTGTAGGAAATCAAATGCGATCTCATAGCCAATGGCATTGGAGGCAACAGCTCTGAAAGCTAGGGCACCATCTTGTTTCAATATGCCTGATGTTGCATTTAGAGTCAAGTTTAAGTATCTGAAAGAATTTTACGACAATAATTAAAAATATAATCAAATTCTTGCTTTTTAAGCAAATACTTACTTGGACAGCAGCCAGGGTTTAGTAGTGCAGCCCATGGCAGTGAGAATTTCTTCCTTTTCAGAGGCGCTATTTGAGCGTTTGTACTGTTTATAGGCGAAATACCATTCCTGATATGATCCTTCCGCCAATGATGTGCAGTATATAACCGATTTTAAATTTGGCGTAATGCTGTAAATTATATGTAAAAGTTTAATATGTTTTTCGTATAGCATATATGCAATTTATATTTACAGATTCTTTTTAGGATTACGCATCCATTCACGGAATTTCGCTTGTGCCACCTGAGTACAACGATCATAATTGAATTTACAGGCAAAGTTAGCGACTAAGGCGCGATGTTTAAGCTGCAAATGGGACTCATTGTCTGGCTCATTCAGTCCATAGTGAGTGAATGCAGGAGTAACAATGAACTTCATGAATGCCTACAAATAACAGATAATGTATAAATAATTAAATTATATTTAGAGCACAGTCTATTAGTTATAAACTTACTCTAAAGGTTTCATAGGCTGACTCTCGTTTCAGATTGTAGATAAGATAGTTGAGTCCTGGCTTTGCTGCACTCCACAGCAGCTCATCGTCCACGGCCGTATACAGCTCCATAAGGAAGGTCAATCTAAAAATGAAAACAGATTAAGTAAAAATTCTTATGCTAATATTAATAATAATATATTACGGTATATCGTAGGACAAGTATTCTGCCTGCGCCAGATGCAATGCATCATCCAGCAGCTGAGCTCGTGTAATACGTGGCAGCATACTAAAGTTCCTCTTCAGCGCCAACCAAGATGCTGTATCATAATTAACGCGATAATAGCTTTGTCTGTTCAGATTCAAATAGACAACATTGTCATTATTGCTGATCTTGGTGAATACATCCTTGATCTCTAGCTGTTCCTCATCTTGAGTCATCCAGTGTGTGGGTATATTATCACCCTTATGTAGCTCATCAGTCTCATATGTAATGGGTATGAACCAGCGACTCTTATCCATGACATTGCGTGTGGGCAGCTGGTAACGTTCCTGTCGTAGCAATAGATCTGCACCGCTACGTTGCACAGTTACCACTGGATAACCGGGTTGCGTTATCCAAGAGTCCATGATCTGCTTGACATTCATGGTGCTGGGCAGTGTGCCCTTCTCATGGCCATGACGTGTAAGGAATTCCCAGAGATCATCGCGATTTATGTTCTCGTAGGCAAAAGACTTAAGCAGATCTTGCGTAGCCGAACGGAATGCCTCATCTCCTACAATGGAGTTCAACATGCGCAGTAGTATTGTGCCCTTGGAATAGCTAATAGGATCAAAGATACGTCGCACATCATTTGTGGTCTTGACATCAAATGAGATCGCATGCGATGTGTTGCTTGCATCATGTTGCATTGATTCCTTAAATTCCTAAAAAGTGGAAAGAGAAAAGTTATCAATGTCACTGAAATTATAAGGAAGTTAAACTCTTTAATTATTTACCAGCACAGTGAAAGTATCCATGATTTCGAAGACAGGCTCCACTTCATTCAGTGCCTTGTAGCTCATGTAACAAGCAAAGCCTTCCTTCAACCAGAGATCATCCCACCATTTGGGTGTCACTAGATTTCCAAACCATTGGTGTGCAAGCTCATGGGCTATGATTTGAGCTACATATTGCATATGCTCTGATGAGGAGGCTAGTTCCTGATCCTCTGGCACCAACAATGCTGAGTCACGGAATGTGATAAGACCCCAGTTCTCCATAGCACCGAATCCAAAATCTGGTACTGAGACAAGATCAATCTTTGGCAATTTATTTTTGATGCCAAAATATTCCTCATAGTAAGGAAGGAACTTCCGGACCATTTTGTAGGCATAGTTTGTCATATCGACAAATGCAGGACGTGTCCAAATCTCGACACGTGGCTGCAGGGTACCATCCAGTGCGCTAAAGCGAGAGTCAACCATATTGGAGACAATGAATGCTAACAGATAAGTTGGCATTTTTGGTGTAGTCATAAAGTCATCACGAATGTAACCCGTGCGATAAATGCTATATAAGGAAAAGAAGAAAAAAATTTAATTTCTAAATTTGGATTAAGATGAAAGTTCACTCACCTGCTATGAATTTTGGGCATATTGGATAGTGACATGGATTTTTTGGTATCATGAATGATGCTGACTGTGAAATTGGCCTTCATATCCGGACGATCGAAACAGGGAAAGGCACGTCGAGCATCGATAGGCGAGAACTGTGTGCTGATGACCCAACTATAATAACGATGTATATTATTATAGATTAATATCCGACTATATATAAAAGTATTGCAACTACTTACTCCAATTGATTGGTGTTTGGATTTGTATAACTTGTCTTATAGATGCCCTGCAATGTATCTGTAATCTGACTAACAAAGTCCAGACTCAGCTCAACATGCAGCTCAGTCTCAGATGCCAATGACTTGTCTAACTCTATGACATATGTAGAATTATCATCACCGTAGTAACTTTTAACATTAAGTTTTTGTTCCTCGCTGCCATTGATAATTGGTGATCGGATAACACGCACATTTGAGATGCTCACATTGTAAACGTCCAGTACAATTGGCTCCCAGCTGTTGACCTTGTTGTCACGCTCGATTTCAATGATTAGGCTGCCATTGTTAACGGATGCTTCGACATTTGGCTCAATGACAATTCTGTAAAATGAGATGAGTGACAAATCGAAAATGTACATTAGCCAAAAGTAAATTTCAATACACAAATCGCTGCCAAAAACGACAAGTGTCTTCAATCAAATGTGTCTGTCAATCAATCAATGAATATCACATGTGATTGGAAGGTATCTTGCAGGTCATGCAATCTAGTCTAGTGACGCCTCAAGAAAGTCATTTCAACTGAACCATGACTAAAATGCATGCCATAAAAAGCACAAACAGTGCAACTAATAGTGGAAAGAGCGAGAGAGAGAGAGAGAGAGAGAGAGAGAAGTTTTATTCCCTTGGCATATCAGCATCTGCGAGGAATGGTCGACAGATGCAGCCTTGTTGCTTTTAATTGAGGCAACCAGGAAGCGTGCAAGCAATGCAATTTGCCACGAACAGAGAACGGACAGAATGGATTGTAGGGACAGACGAACGTTTGCTTTGATCAACAGCTGCAAAATCAGTTAGCATCGATTCCAAAACTGAGCATCAATATCTATCTAGCATCGATAGCGTCAGCTTTATTGCTTCAGCTGCTGTGTGTTGGCTGCAAATTGAGCCCCTTCTTGGCTTTTCTGTGTCAATTATATTAATGCATACAGCAGCACCAGCAGCAGCACCAGCTCGGCCACTGAGCAACAACATCTTCTCATCTCTGATCTATACATTGGTCTAAGCACAATCAACTCGTATCTATCCAAGTATCATGCTGACAGTTGGCGTGCGTGCAGCACCAATTTTTGTCTTTTGATCTTTGCCGCGTCGGGCGCCATGAAAGTGCCACATCGTTGCAAGTGTCTTTAAGTTTGGCTTAATCCAACGCCAGTGGCATGAATGAAGTGTGTCGTTTATTTGGTCAGCTCCTGTGGTGCACAACAAGTTGTTGGATTTGGATATGCATTAAGCTTAAGTGGTAACTGCTGACTGGCAAGTGGCAAGTGTTGTCTTTGCTAAGGGGTAAGGATTTGGTAATGAGAAGTAAGTGGTGAGTACTCATATGGTTGACTAGTCAGCTAGCGCAAAAGTTGGAAAACATTGAGCTGTTAATGTATAATCCTTGACCCACATGAAGACTGTTTGCTTGCAACAGCGCAACTATGTATTTGAAATGACGTCACGTTGCACGTGATATAAGTTCAAGGGTTCAACAGTTCGTGCACACAACTGACAATGCCTGACCAGATGATGCAATTCAAATTTGCAAATACAGTGAACCGGAAGCGATAGACAAAACAAATCTCTACCAACAATTTGTGTCACTTTGTCTATCAATTCACACACACACACACTTTGCGTGGCTTTTCAATTAAATTGCGAGCATGCAAAGCCGTTCGAGGAAAAGCTTTGCGTGTGCACGCAATTGATGCCATTATTCAATCGAGACTTAAGTGCATATAAAGGGGTTTATCTGCCTCTTCTTCACATCCCTCTCTGAGCACTTACCTGTAGTGCAATGGACGCCAACCCTCGTATAGCTGCAGCAGACGTTCTGTTGACTTTGCGTCGAGTGTTTCATTGATCTTGGGTATATCCCCAACGGGTAGTGGAGACTCTGTCACTATCTTTGGCTGTGGCACTTCCTCAGGCAATTCTGGTGGCAAAGCTGTAGTAGAAATTTCCTTTGACTTATGCATGCCAGGCAATTCAATAGTAGCCGTATAAACTCCATTATCCTGCGTAGTATTCTTGGCATCCAAATCATGTCCGGGGACCTGCAATTGTTTGTTGGTTCGCACTAGAAAAAGACAAAGAAGACGAAGAGAAGAGAGTGAGCTAGAAGATGAGTTACGCAAAGTTCTTAATTGTGTTTACAGAGTGCCGCACCCTGTAGAAACAGCAAAAAAAAAAAAAGCAAAGAAAGAAAATTAAGCAGCAAACAGTAAAGAGTAAACAGCTTCTTTGACCCTTCCGCGCCTTGAAATGCGTCAGAGAGCAGTAGGAACGCCGCAATTGCTTTCACTTTCGTTGGCGTCGGGCGTGAAATCAGGTCACGCGGCGCTCGATTGCCAATTAGCTGACTGCCAAAACGATTTTTACAAATGTGTGCAAAAAGAATATAAATAATAATAATAATCGTGTAGTCCACGCCCTTTCACTGTGATTTGGGTAACATAAACATGTATTTATCAGGGCCGCGCTTACTCACCTAGCACTTGGATGGATGGTTGGCTGCACCTGTGCTGTCAAAAAGTATGTGATCAATACAGAAAATGCAATAATTGTCAGCACAATCAGTGCACCAATGATCAAAAGGGTCTTGGAAACATAAATGCCCGATGGTGGTTTATTAAAAACATATTTCTGTCCATTTTTGGTCTTTAGCTGACCACCTAAGGAATAGAGAAAAATATATAGAAATAAATTAATCATGAGAAATTAAAAAAAAAAAAAATTAATTACATGTAGGTAAACAACAAGTACTTCAAATTTTTATGTGTTTGATTTTATGATCGTAGTACATCGTAAAGTTTATGTTTTTGTCACACTGTTTGAAATAATTTGTTTGCACTTCAAAATTGTTTATGCATTGGCTCGCTCCCACCCTCAACCACCATAGCATCGTTTATGGCATTCCATGCATGCCATTGCAATGTTAATTACATTTTCATAAATTATATTATGCACTTAGAATAACAGAGAGAGAAAGATAGAGAGAGAGAGAGACAAAAAACAAAAAAAAATGTAAACATTAAACTGATTTATAGCATAATTTAGCCAATATCTGAATGGAGGAAATTAAATGTTAACGGACCATTTAGTTTAGGTGTTGACAGCACCATGAATTTCTTCCCTTTTCTAGCTCCGCACGTTGTCTCCCGTTGCGGTGTTGCCAACTTAGCTCAAAGATCATTAAACTCCAAGCAGGAAAAAAAAAATAAAAAATTAAATAAAAATAATACTGATTTCTTATATGGCGAAAACTTGAGTGAAAATTAATGTGTGGATCATTTTTAAGGCCGAAACATTTGTAGAAAGACGAAAGAGCAGACAAATGGCCTGTGCATAAACAAATAGCAAGAATAGTGCTTAACGAAAATTTATTCACACCAACAAACGTAAGAAATAAATCCGAAAAATCGGAACACAATTCGTGATTAGATGATCAATGAGATAAAGAGAAATCAACTGCAAATTATGCATGTGATGAAGAAATATTCTTGTGATTTTATC
>JBAMBR010005192.1:0-18036 GCA_037044475.1 Zaprionus obscuricornis | reverse complement strand
CAACAATTTGCCCCAATCTTGTCAGTAATCGACAAACAGCGTAACCGTACGCATTTTTTCAGCTCGATTTCTATACAGATTTTCATTTATTATAATTTCGTTCTTGTGCTGCCTCTGCTGACATAATTTCAGTCAGTCATTCAATTGTGTGTTTGTGTATGTGTAGCGTATACGTTTGATTTCAATTTGTTTATTAAAGTCCAACCTAACAAACGGTTCTCTCTCTCTTTTTGCTTGCTTCATGCATTCTCTTTTTGCCACCAACCAGTCTACCGTTATGTCTGTTGCTCCTTATTGCGCTAATGATGATCGTTTCCCGTACCCGTGCTTGTGCCCGAGCACGTGCCTGTTCTTGAAGTGATCGTCTATCATCGAGTATCAACCAAGTAATAATTATTGAAAGTTGCGTTTTAAATCTGACATCACGCGCGGAACGCGCCTGCCTGGTTCTGCTTTCTACAACTTCCTTAGCGTTCTCGCCACGCTGTTGCTCTCTGTCTTTTACACTCTTGCTTTGCTCCCTGCTCTTCGTCATTCACTGAATAGCAATGTATTCAGCGGGTAAATAATAATAATATGCTATATACAGTTCTTAAGTACGTACATACATACTTACATACATACTTACATACATATATACATATCTATCTATCTATGTGTGCATTATCTGTTATGTATGTAGATGTATAAGTATTCACCATACGTAAATAATTAATTACTTGCTTGCATCACCAGCCAAAAACAAGTAATAATAAAATAAAACAAATATTGTTTCTAATTATCGTTTAAATTCGAAATTCACTTTCATTCACTTTAGTCATGTAGTATGTACATACATATATGTATCTCAATTCCACACAGTTATTGTTTGCATTGTGTTTTTCTCTTTATGTACATACATACATATATTTTTAGCTTATTTGCTTAAATAGTGTACACGTGTGGCTATGTGTTTGTAGTATTATGTGTATGTGTATTTGAGTTTGCAGTTTAAATAATAAACAACGAATATTTATGAATACATATGTATGTACATACATATGTATGTATGTATGTGCATATGTACTTTTTGTTAGCGTGCTAAGCTTATAGTCAGTATTTATGATTTGGCCTTTTATTTATATTTATTGCACATTAAAATACACACTTTCTCTGTAAAGCTGAGTATTAGTTACTATATTATGCATTTGGGGTTGCCCGAGCCCCCACTTTATGCATACATGTACATACATATATGGTACATATGTATAAAAGGGTGTCCCAAAAGCTTTAAATATTTTTGAAAAATAATTTAATTTGTAGACAAGTAGAAAAGTGTTTCATATAAAAATTCAATTTCGACTGATCATTCTGAATTCTGAGTTATATACAACTTATCGCCAGCTAGCTTGATGAAAAAAAAAGTGTTTCATACTAAATCTTAAGTTTTGAGCCGTCGATTCTACTTTAAGTTACATACAGCATATTGACTTTGTAAATTTTGAATCTGCTGCCTTATGCTGATCATATGTAAGCACTTTGATCTGCCACGCCGCTTTTTGGGCGGAATTAATATACTCTCACTGCAAGGGTAAACATATTTCTCAGTATATACATACATATGTATGTACATAAATATATTCTTCCCTATGTATGCGTACGTGCTTAGCACATATCATTCGCATAATTTTCTTTCTGCCAATTATATAATTGTCCGCATTTCAATGGTCCCCTAAATTGACTATCAATATCAGTACGAGCGCCGGCGACGACATAGGCGACTTCAATAACTCCGAACTCTATAGCTAGAGGCAGGCACCAAGTTTAGTATTTAGATTCCTGTATACGCAGATCTAGTTTATTTCAAATCTTCGATGCTTAGCCTGCTTTTTCCACAATCACTAATTTCTGTAGTAAGCATATTCTATTATAATTATAAATATATATGTATGTATATGTATAAACTTAAATGATTTACAACTAATTATTTCTAAGAAAACAGAGTGTTCTTTTTGCTTTTTTCAAGAAATGATTGGCAATATGAATATACATATATACATGTATGTATCTATATATAAACATGTATGTATCTAGATACATATATATATATATATATATGTATCTAGATACATATATATATATATATATATATATATATTATATGTAACCAAATTTTGATAAGCTAAATTTGGGTCATAAATATCAATCAATTTTTTATACTTTGAACTGTTGAAAACTATAACTTCATAATTGATGTTTCTTTATTTTTGCTTTTATCGATCAGCTATGTTGTTACAATTTTTGTGGCTTAGTGTTTGTTTTATCAAGAAATATAGCATTTAGTTCTCATATTTGTACATTCATGAATCGCACATACATGAATATATGTATGATACATTCATAGAGCTTACACCGTAGAAATTCTTTGTATTTGATGTGTGTGCCTTAGAGTAATACTTTGAAGATTAATATGATTCATATACTATTTTACAGTGCGCACTTACGATTACGATTATCCCGAATCGGAAATGGATGAACGAGAAAGTCTGTACTTTGATACAATTTCGCTGGCCGATTCAGAGGCTGCCGCAGTAGTAGCAGCACATCGCAAATCATTGTCACAGTCACGCAACACCATTTATCACTCGGCCGTCGATCTGGCTAGCGATGAGCAACGTAACAGTTTGCGTATTGGTAGTAGCGTTAATCCTGCCGAACATATCATATCCTTGCAATCTTAACCAAATAGTTTTTAATACAGAAAGTTTATTTTTGACCGATAGTGATATGATATATATTCCGAATTGTACCAAATTTTACTGACATCTATAAACCAAAAATTTCTACAACAAAAAGTCATACAAAAACACAAATATCGTCCCAGCTTTTCAATTTGAGCCAAACTTTTATATTACTTAATATAAATCGTATACATATTAACAGGATAGTTTGAAGAAAATGTTTTTTTATTCTAAAACTAAATTTTCGACCGATTCAAATAAGGTTCGTTCGGACTTATGTACAGGGTAATAAGATTAACCTACATAGATATGGAAAATTTTGTTCAGATAGGTTTTATATTCAGGATATAGTTTTGGTTAAAATAGAGTAACAGACATGGTTCAATCAACTCGATTGTTGATGCTGATACAGAATATATGTAGACATCTTCTGTGTTACAAACTGTTAGGTAGAATGAATAGACTCTTGCAATGGTATAAAACAAAATAAACATGTTGGAATTCATACACAAAAACATACAGGCAGTCACTATGAATCACACTCACTCACACTTATTCATACACATCATACTTGTGTACACTCGGCAGCACAAATCTGCGTACACCTAAAAAAAACAAAATTAAAACACACATTTTTCGGATATACTTTTAACACATACTTTTAACTAATTTTTTAAACATAACTATATTTTAGTCTGTTTAATATTATATTTTTTCAGAATTGTTTAGCAATATGATATATTTTATATTTAATTTTAAGTTTTTATACTCCAAAAATAGAATACGCGAAAGTGTGCGTACACCTTATTTTAACCTACTAATAGATATTATACACTTTTCAATAACTTGTGGGGTACCACCCTCTGTGCAAAGCTTCCACAAGGCCTTTTGGCATCCAGTTTACAAATTTTATTGTTTCTGCAGTCGTAATTTTCCCCAATCCTTCACTATTACATGAGCATCTATGAGCATTATTTCTTTTCTAAAACTTTTTCTTTGATTCCAAAGATACAGAATTTACTCACGTCTGAGAATAGAACGTGATTCCAGAAGTCACTGGCTTTAAGATAACCTAATTTGGAAAAGACAGACGCCTTTTCCTTTTAACTTCGGAAATCAGAGGTTATTTACGGTCGGCTCTGCTATGGCACCCATACTTTTTTATGACACGGGATACCGTAACCTCCGAAACAGTTTCGGAAAAACTATCTTCTGAGTTTCGTGGACTGTCATTACGCTAAATATACTCAATAACAGCGCTTTGTTAGAGCTCCGTTAGCAAAGGTGATCGGCCAGATCGAGCAAGATTCTGCCGGTAAAATTATATTATTATTATAAATTTATTATTTTTTGGATGAAGGAGTGAGTTCCATTAATTAGAGCACCAATCCCTCTATAAGATTTTCCATCTAAAAATCTTTTATAAATGATTTTTTGCTCCTCAACAGAAATTTGTATGCCTTTATTCTCCATGCTGCAATTCTTTATAATGTGATGCAAAAAGCTAAAGTTAAACAATTCTGAAAAAAAAAATAATATATTAAAGAGAATAAAATGTAATTATGTTTAAAAAATTAGTTAAAAATACGTATAAATAATTTAAAAATTTGCATTTGAAGTTTGATTTTAAGTTTTTTTTTGTGTGTATACAGATTTGTGCTGCCAAGTGTAGATATTTCGCTCACACACGAATTATTTTTTCTTGTTGTCTACGTTTTTCTCACAGTTTTCTTTCTCTTTTTTCTCTCTTTTTCAATAGTTTGCTTGCGGGAATGGGTAATGGCAATTTTTTACCATAATTAAATATAATTATTAAATTTAAGTAACATACATAAAATATCATCATACTATGCCGATTATGTGCAATATTTTGAATTACAATTCGTCCGTTCACCAGTTTTTATTTGCAACAGAACAATTTTCGCCGTATTTATTCATTTCTTTATTTTATTAACTTACGTCAGGATACCTAAACCCACGAATATTATTTGTGAATTTCTTGCAAATTTCAAGTCGAGTATCATTTATGAATGTTTATATTAGACTTGAGATTTGATGTCCGTTAACAGGGGAAAGCTAAAATCTAATTGATATATGTAGAACAGTACGTATGTGTTTATTAGGCTGGTTCACAGATCGACTAGGCAGCTTGCCAGCAGTTCATTTTGAAAGACTTCAGATGTCGGATGTATGCCAAAATGTTCTGCACGATATTATCGAAAGCATTCTCTTCGGTTTGGAGGACCGATGACCATAATACAGCAACTAATGATATTGTGAGATATACAAACTAAAATTCAACACATTCAGTTAAGAATGAATATATTTCAAATATATTATTTATACGCGTTGTCAAACGAAATGTCACATCGTGGCACCCGCACTTTCAACAAGCGCTTATGAATACGCACAACCTTACGTTACGTTACGTTTCTGCTATTTTCATACCTTGCGTACTTTATTTAAATTTATATTAATATATATTTAATATCAAGCGAATGTTTGTCGATTCACCATACACACACCACACCACACATTTTTACAACAAAATTCACACATACTGTCTTGTACTTCTTAGATGTATACATTTATATATATATATATATATATATGTATACATCTATGGTATATATGTAATATGTATGTACATATATAATTGAATATTAGATATATGATTATATGTATATATTGTTATTTGTATACTATATTTATATTTAAATAATATTAAGCAGATATTTGTTAATTTACCACACACTCACCCAAATTTCAAATGAAAATTCTCTCTCAATATCTTCTTGTAAATGTCAGACGTATCGACGCTTTAATCTCTTTTCTACATTGCGTTTCTCAGAGGGTAAATTTGTTGGCTATCCGTCAAAATGTTGATGACGTATATTTAGCTTTCGCCGAGGAGGAATGCAATCCAGGTGGTTGTCTCATGGAGCTTTGCATGCAATTGGTCATCATTATGGTTGGCAAGCAGGCGGTTAATGCCATTGTTGAGATGCTTATACCTTATCTGATGCGTACAGCTAAGGAGTTAAATCAAAATTACGGCTGGTATAAGAGGCACAGCGAACAGAAGCTGGTCCCATCAACCAATCAGTTCACTGAAGATTTTAATCTCTTGCCTGCCGAAAATAATTCTTTGTATGCCGAATATCTGGAAATGGGTAAGCTGAAGCTGGTAAAAATCAAATCCTATACATACATAGTATAATTCTATATATTTTCAATTTAGTTGTACAATACGGCTTTATAACGTTATTTAGCTTAGCATTTCCGCTTGCTCCGTTATTGGCACTGATAAATAATGTAATTGAGGTACGTCTGGATGCCATAAAAATGTTACGTTTTGTACGACGACCGGTGGGAATGCGTGCTCGGGATATTGGTGTATGGCACAGCATTATGACTGTAGTAACGCATATAGCAGTTGCTTCCAGCGTAAGTTTCACCTGATTCATCAGTTACATCCATAGATATCTTGTTCAATGTTCGCTTTCTTTATTAGGCCATGATAATTGCATTTAGTACCAACTTTATTCCAAAACTAGTCTATAAAGCCACCAACGATGATCCTGAGTTAAATGATTATCTTAACTTCACGCTAGCTACATTTTATACTAAGGATTATGAGACGCCATCTTTACTTAATGTAAGCGCTCAAGCCAATGTTACTGCATGCCATTACACAGAGTTCCGTAATAATCCATGGGTTAGTCCTGCATATAAACGGCCCATGATATACTGGAAGATTTTAACGGCCCGTCTCGCCTTCATTGTCATTTATCAGGTAAGATCAATGTAATTGTCTAATAATTCCGCTGAAAATTTACAAGTCTATCATTTGCAGAACATTATTGCCATGTTACAGGGCATTATACGTTGGGCTGTGCCCGATGTTTCAACCAGTTTGCTCAAGCGCATCAAACGTGAGAATTTCTTGTTGCGCGAACATATTATTGAATATGAAAAGAGACAAGCGCAGGAACTAACACAGACACAGCTGCAGAGTCAGAATAATATGACTGGATTAGGATCTCTAAAGCGGAAACTGAAGAGTCCTTACGTCAGCAACTAAAAGGCGATAATGCAACTACATATGTCTGAGACGACTGTATGTATCTGTAATAAGTAATATGCTTGGGCATATATACATAGATACAGAAACGCATACGTACATATACATATAGTTATGATACCGATACCGATATAATGAAACCAAGTGCATTTTAGTTATTAAGTGACTATAGAAATTGATTTTTCAAGACAAAGGATTAATGTTGTGGTTCAAGAATCTCCACACATACATACACAGCTTATATACTTTTGTATATACTGGCATGCGAATGAACATACATTTAATCGTTATATATATATATATACGTTTGTACCTAATATATATATATATATATATATATATATATTTATTCATTATATATTATAGGAAATTATACTGAGAATGCCCGAAATATATAAAAAAATATTAATATTATTGTATGTTAATCTTTGTACTGTACTTAAGGTTATAGAAACTAAATGTACGTATACGTTCATGTGAAAACCTCAATAATACTTAAATATATATATATATATATATGTATATATATATATATATATATATATGTATAACGAAAAATAAACTATTAAGTGGTTACACACATTATAAATTGCAGAAGAAAGAATTGCCAAATTTGTTCGTAGAAAACCCGCGACTGACACTGATGCAACAGACACGCGAAATTACATTCAATAAGCGACGCATATGTTTGTGTTTCTAAGCATAAATATGTATATATATATGTATATAAATAATATATGCATAAATATTTATAAATGGTATAAATGGTTACGCCCAATTTCTCAGATTTATAAAATGTATAGTTTCAATCATACAATTAACTACAATAAACCGCTTTACAGACTATATACGCTTTATATATACAATATAAGAACAACAAAGCATACAATCATTCATGTCTAAAGCGTACTAGAAAAAAAAATAAATAAATAAATAAAATGACATAAGGAAAGAGCTAAAAACAATTACGAAACTAATCAGTCGCGTATGCTTAGCATAACCAATACTTAACTATGTATGCATACTTTCTGTATAGTACCACTTCAAAACAATCCGATGTACCTTACACTATACCAAACTTAACTATACAGTTACAACTAACTGGCAGGTATCTACTATTTTTTTAAAATACTAAAATACACATACTAAATCAGAAAGAAAGATAAACTTCTGTACATATTAACTTACTATTAATATTTAAAGAAATTCTGTTTTGTTTTGTATCATTTTGTATGTTTAGACGGCCCACCGAGATAGGACATAGGACTCTATGTCCCAACCCATTTTTAAATAAAACAAATCCACAATGTAATATTTTATGCAAAAACAAATGCAAGTACAATAGCGATTAACAAAATGAAAATAGTCTATAGAAATTATTATTATTATTTTGGTAAACATATTTATAAGTATATTTACAAAAGATGTGTGTATGGAATGTTTTAAATGTACATTTACATAGCATTGTTAACTTTTTACAAAATAAAACAGAAACAAGGAAAAAGGCAAGAAAATTATTAACAAACCAAATAAGAAAAACTTATTATAAACAAGAAAAGTTATCTTTAGCGTGCCGAATATGATATAACCTTTAAGTCTTAAACGAGTCAATATCCTACCAAACGTTGGCTATATGCTATACATAGTTGAACGACTTTATCTGACATGAAGTAGGCGTTGTTGTACTCAAATTCTGTAAGTTATAAACAGAACACTTTACAAAGCAGCAAAACATTCAAAAACATAATGTTCACTCAATTATTCCTATAGCATATGGACGGTTTCGTCTTATATATGGATTATAGCGATAGGAAGTATGTAGACCAAAATGCTGGAAGATTAGCGACTAGACGGACGGACTCACAGATATACAAATTTTGAACCTGGCGTCGATGTTGTTCAAGAATGTATATGTGTGCTTTGTGCACAGGCGGTACAAAACCCAAGTCAAAATTGATACAGAATCTGCAAGAATATATGATTGTAATAAGTCCAAAAGCAAAGTTATCTTCGGCACACCTAAAAATTGTGTACCCTAGAGTTGGCTTAAGTGAAAATGTTTGTATGCAAATACTTTATATTGGACCGATAGTTCCTTCGGTGATATCATATGATGCTGAACTAGAATTATTGTAATATTTGACATACATACATATGTAGGTATCGGACAGTTATAAATCATTAATATACATACAAAGAAATCACTTAATCTTGTACTTGTGTCGTTAGATGTAACTATAAAATGCGGAAGGCTCAACTAGTGATTACAACAATTGTGGCAAATCAATTGGAACAGAAGTCAGTTGTTGACTGTCGTTGCCATAATGCACTATGGTTGTTTTGTTG
This sequence comes from Zaprionus obscuricornis, assembly GCA_037044475.1. Lineage (NCBI taxonomy): Eukaryota > Metazoa > Arthropoda > Insecta > Diptera > Drosophilidae > Zaprionus > Zaprionus obscuricornis. The sequence goes on along the minus strand of JBAMBR010005192.1, from coordinate 8,886 downwards.
TTTATTTTTGGCAAAAATTAAAAACAGTTAGTTAATAGCCTAAAATTTGGCAGGATTTGTATGTTTAGTTAATAGCCTAAAATTTGGCAGGATTTGTATGTAACAACGCTCATACAAGACAAAAATATTATCAAGTAATAAAAAACACTATTTAAATACGCCTTTATATAATTCAAATCTAACTGTTGTAATTCAAATTTTAATATAGATCTTAACAGGATTTATACCGAATATGAAGGCAATTTTTACATATTTGACCTTAAATCTGTCCAACATAGAATAGTAGCCTGACAAATGATTTATTTTACAATTTTTCAATCAATTTCTCAATTTTTTTTTTCACTATGCAAGTATCAATTTTTTTGCATATGTAGATATGTATGTCTGTTTTACCTGCGGTATCTGAGTAGCTATTGCTGCAAACACGTAGAGCACTAGAGAAACGTTATACGTTGATAAAAACGTTAATAAATTATTCTCTATTAATGCCATAATGTTTTTTGTTTTAAGTTGTGCAATATTTTTATTATTATATTATTTTTATTTTGCAATAAAAACGTCGATAATTATATAACTTTGTGGGCTTGCTGATAAATCAGTTTGAATGTACAAATAAATATTCGACTATTGTGAAACACATTTTTTTCCCATTTCCCAATTCCCAAAAAAAAATAATCGATTTTTTGCCAAAAAAAAAGCAAAGATAACCATAGTGCAGTGCCGCATTGTTGTGGATGTGGATAAACAAGTGCAGAAAAACAATTGAAGCTTCAATTTGATCAAGTTGTCACATAATAACAATGCTCCACATTAGATCGAAAACCTGCTATCGTTATGACACTAATCTAATCATCTGTAACTAAATTGATATGCATGCGAGGTTACTGCTTATTGTTCGCTGCTATAATCTGATCACAGAGCTGTGTGTAGACACCAGCATCAATTGTTTTTGTGTCGAGCTGTTGAATAAATGTGAGGGGCTTAGTTGTCAAATTACTTTGTGTAGCGCTACAATGAAATTTGCATAACAAATAAAAAATAATAATAATTATAAGCCAAAAGTCAGTAGTCACCTTTGAACTTCATTTTCTCTATTTACATTATTCTGTTCTATTCCAAGAAAATAAAATAAAATATATTCCACAATGAACTCCAGTCGTACTGTAAGTAGTCAAGATGTTGCGTCGAATTTTCAACACATCTTGGATTGTGTTGAACAGCAGCAGAAATCGACATGCCCAAAATATTAGTAGGGTAATTTATTCCTGCTAACTCCTAACAGTATTATTACTTTTTTGTATTGATTTCATCTGTAGCCTCAATTTATTAAGCATTTGAGTGCAGTAGAGCATGAACGATTTTTTGACTCATTTGATGTTGTATTTTGTGATTGTGATGGTGAGCAGTAATTATTATAAAGAAAATTCAATTATCTTCGGCATGCTGAAGATTAATAACTCGCACAAGTGTAAGCCAAATGATTTTGAAATTTTACAGACATAGTTATCACTAAATTTAAATCCTGTAAGTTTCTGCAGGATGGATTGATAAATAATACAGTTTTTAATTGAAATACTAAAATTTCAAACGATTCTATAGCGTATAGCACTTATAGTATGCAATAGCCCGATCCGTTACTAATCCTTTTTTAGAATATACTTATATACGGAAAAGTGTCTGCAACATTTCCTTCTAATGGTAACAAACTCCTGGACAATTTAAATAAATATACTATCGGAAGCGTAAAACTAGCTGAGAATAAGAGATAGAGATATTGTAGTAATGTTTGATTACAGGTGTTGTTTGGTACACACTGCGTGACTTAATACCGGGCTCAGCAGAGGCACTAGTGGAATTGCAGGCACGCGGTAAGCAGTTAACATTTGTGACCAACAACAGCATCAACTCCGTGGAACAGCATTTGAAGAAGTTAAATGATCAAGCACAATTGCAGATATGCAAGGTAAATATTAAAGAGGAGTAGTTAAAAATTCTTCATATTATTGTTATTATTAATTTCGCAGGAACAGATTGTGCATCCGGCACAAAGCATTTGCGATCATCTTAAGTCAATTGAATTTGAGGGACTCATCTATTGCATGGCTACGCCAGCGTTTAAGCAACTGTTGCGTGATGAGGGATTTTGTTTATGCAATGAAGTAAGTTGATTATCCTTGATACGAGACACCTTAGCTCAGGATTGACTAAACTTTCTTAAACTTATACTCAGTATCCTCAAATATTATATGCTTTTTCTATAGATTAGTTAGTGAAAATGGATCCAAGATTTTAAATAAACTTACTCTACGTACATACCAAATATAGTGCGTATAGCTCTTACATTTTAGCCCTCGTCGGTCCCTTGAAAACTACAATGAATCGTTCCCTGTGTATGCACCCGTCCGTGACCATCATAATTAAAAAAAAATTGATAAGAATTACTAAAAAATTAAAATAAAAAAATAAAAAGTGGAAAATTGCCAAAAAAATTTTGCACAAACTTAATATACCCATTTTACCAATCTTCAAAATATATGAATAATCTAACAAATTTGGATTTTGGACTCGCTAAGTCTTTCGATTAATCGCTACATTTTAACTTTTATCATTTTGATTTCACCCCGATGAAGATGTCATAGCCTTACTGAGGGGCATTACAAAACTTCTGTCCAAAATTAATATAACCTCTACAAGGGTATAATAACTCATAAAGTCCTCAACAACGAATTGACTCAAAGTATATTTTATTATTTCACTTTTCGAAATATAAGTATATGGAAATGTTTGCGTATGTGCGTATAACTTAAAACTAGTAACTAATAATTGCAGAGTGAAGTATTCGCCATACAAAATCTTAAGGACTTACATGAAGCCATTTATGACTCACAGGTAGCCCAAGCAGTCATAATTGATGTGGACTTTAATTTGAATGCTAGCAAGCTAATGCGTGCCCATGTTCAGCTGCAAAATCCCAATTGTTTATTTTTAGCTGGTGCAGCGGATGCAATGATTCCATTTGGTGACATTGATATCATTGGTGAGTTTCTTCTAGAGAGTTAAGATTGAAATTATGTATTATCCTATGTGATTTGTCGACTAGGACCTGGTGCATTCATTAATGTAGTTGCACAGTCAACTGGACGTCAACCTACTGTGCTAGGCAAACCAGGTGAAGCACTTCGTCAACTCTTACGTCTGCGTCACAAACAAATCCCCAGCAATCGCGTACTCTTCATTGGCGACAGCCTGGCGAGTGATATTGAATTTGCACGTGCCAGTGGCTATCAAACATTGCTGGTTCTAAGTGGAGGAAGCAGCGCTGCTGATATCAACAAGTTACCATTAGACCATGCCCATTGTCCGGATTACATATGCGACTGCTTGGGGGATTTGTGCACAACAAAATTAGACAAATAAAGGGGCCGATTCCATTGGACGATAACTCTGTTTAATCTAATCATGAAAGCTACGGAAATCAAATATGGAACATAAGAAATTTCCTTTACCCAACACAAACCATTACTAATTCAAAAATTTGGAAACCACTTCTTTATATCTATTAAAAACAGTGATCGAAACGATAAGATATTTTACAATAACAATGATGAATTAAGAATTATAGCCAGTACCGTCTGTATGAACAACTAGATTTTATATACTAAAACTAGTCCCTTAAAAATTGCCTCAATGTCAATAATGTTATTACATACTAATAATATTTCCTAATGTAGACATAAACGTTCCGTGAAAATCAATCAAAACAAAAAAATTATAATAATAATAACATAACTATACTATTGTTTGCGAATACATGAACAAAGTTTTATTGATAAGATTTGGTGGGACCAAGAATTCCACAGTGGTCCAGTGTCAAACATAAATATTAACACATAATTATTAGCGATTCTAAATAAAATAAGTCCCAAAACATTGGCCTCTTGGAGCGACTTGGAAGATAAGAATTACTATATATGAAGAGAAAAAAGAACCCCTGTTTAATTGTTATACAATTTTATTTTATATATGTATACGGTTTTACTTCATATACGTACATAATAATACAATTAAAGTTAGTTTAATAGTTATTATAACATTCAACGTTATATCGGTTTTATTAAACTTATTTAAATGTACTAGAAGAAGATTTACAATATATGAAATACAAATCATGCGCATAATTCATGATTTCTTGGTAAGTTAGTTAAACTGTTAGGTTACACATACAGATGTATCGTGTACTAGAGTAAATTTCATATACAATATGATTTATCCGAAAAGTAATAATACCGCATGAGTCAGATGGGGTAAATTATATTACTAAAATATCTTGGAAATCATGTGTCTTTTTTTTCTGAGCGGATCAACCCTAATTTGATACGAAAGGAAGAGTGAAAAAAGTCAATCCTATAACTTTTTAGACATAAGTCATGTATATATTTTCTACTTATATTCATCAACATATTTATTATTGTGTTGAATTAGTAGATATTTCCATTAATAGGTGTAGCTAGCTATGTGCTTTGGGCATAAATTCCTTTAATAACTGTACAAAATCGGCCATACTATCAGCATAATAGTCCGGGATTTGTTCGGGAGATTTCTCTGCCAACATCTGATCTAGCGTACAGCCACCAGAGAGAACAAGCAGTGTTTGAAATCCACATTGATAACCAAATCGAATATCCTGGGCAAGCATATCACCCACCATAAGTACACGTCTTGCTATTTTTATATTGTGTTTCTGCAGAAGCACATTACCCAATTCCTTGCCCGGCTTGCCCAATATGACTGGCTCCTTGCCGCTGGCCTCGGTAAGTATTGTGGCAAAAGGTCCGGGTCCGATAATATTGATATCTTTGGCCACTGGTAACAGTCGATCAGTTGCTCCGATCAAAAGTTGACAATCCGAAAGACGTAGGTAATGATGAGCACGCATTAATTTTGTCGATGTAAGATTGAAATCGACATCAATAACAACCGCACGCACCTGCTGCTTGTCGAAAATATTACGTGCCAAATCAGTAAAGCTGTCTTCAATGAATTGATTGGGCTGAAAAGTATTTGTAAAATAATTTTGTTCTACACATGTATGTATACATACGTATATGTACCTACACCATCGATAAGCTGAAAACCAGCATCGCGAAGCTGCGCCTTGAAAAGTGGTGTGGCTATAATATAGATAAGGCCATCGAAATGTATACTTCGTAGATAATTGATCAATGTTTTTGCCGGATGCCAGATTTGCTCTGTCGATACTGTCATGCCCAACTTATCAAAACGCTTTATAACGTTATCCACTGGACGTGCGCTGTTATTGGTTATAAATGTCAATGATTTGCCAATTCTTTGTAATGCCACAAAACCATCAATTGCATTGGGCACGAAGTTATCCATACTCCAGAGGACGCCATCAATGTCACTGTAAACGTAATCAAAGGATTCAACAAATTGACGTCGTTCCTCAGTACACAATTTTAAAATGTGCTGAGGTTTCACCACTTTCAACTGTTTTACAGATAAGCAAATAAGATTAGACATGGAATTGCAATAAAAATTTCTGTGAATTGAATATCACAAAAAGTTACTCACGCTGTTAACATCACTGTTTGCCATGATGCCACTGTCACTGCTGTCTAATAACAATAATCAATGAGTAAGTTGCAGACGATTGAACAAGCTTCAGGCAACTAATGTGACAGCCTCGAGCAACGCCTTACAAAACTATAAACTGCAAAAATAAAATTAACACTTCTCCATCGAGACGACGTCAACTGAAGACGAAGTTGATGAACGAACGAACCTAACGAAGAATTGCGGCGAGCGGTAATGCGATTGTTGCCGACAAGTATCAACAATCACAATGACAACAATAATGTAAACATTTTACTGTTACTTTTTTAGAAATACCCTTCCCTACAATTTTTATTTTATATACATAAATCATATTTCACTATTTATTACACAAAAATACAAATTATTTTTAAGAATGACTGCAGATATTACACATAAAATAAATAATATGCTTATGTTATTTATTCGTAATTTTTGTAATAAAAATAAGTTAAAATATACTTCATTATTCATAATTTGAATTAAAAAAAAAAAATTATAAGCATGTTTAAATTATTATTTTCAAATCTTACTACTGATAGAAAATATCTAAATATATATGTATTATATATGTACATATGTATACATACATATATTAAAGTCTACAAAGTGTATATAAAAAAGAGTACAATCGCATTACACAGCAAAGTCGATAGAAAATCTAATGTTAAATGCTAAAATGTTTATCTATCAGAGCTCGCGTTCAAACACTTTCTCTTTCTTTTTCTGTTTTAGTCACTCTCTCAATCTCTTTAGTCTCTATCTGCCAATCACAACAACCTGTGTACATACACACAACAGCACAAATCTGTATACACCGAAAAAAAAAAATGAAAATCAAATTTCAAACGCACATTTCTCAGCTATTTATATGTATTTTTAACTTATTTTTTTTAAACATAACTGCATTTTATTCTTTGTAATACTGTATTTTTTCAGAATTGTTTAACAATCCTAAATATATATTTTATATTTAATTTTAAGTTTTTATACTCCAAAAATAGTGCACGCAAAAGTCTGTATACACCTTATTTTAACTTACATATAATGGATATTATATCGAATTTACAAGTTTCATTTTTTCCTCTGATGTAATTTTGCCCCATATCTCCACTATCACCATCTTGAGCATTCTTTGAATTGTGTGCTTCCTGATATTTCTTTCGAGAAAACCCCTTAAATGCTCAATAGGATTGAGCTCCGGAGGATATGTTCCCAGCTGATTTTTGAAATTATAAAGCAGCTAAACCTGTGTATTATGTGACGTATGCTTTGGGTCGTTGTGCCGCTGGCACTAAAATTCACGTTTTAAGGTGCGATTTTTTGTATCTTTCTATTAAATTGATTTCCAAAATGCCTGTATAGATACCTTGATTCATAACTGATTCAAAAAATATGTTTCTTACCACACTATTATGCCACTTCCACCGTTTTTAGCAATGCCGACTACAATTTCTTTTTATACCCTGTACCCATTGAAAATGGGTAAAAAAGGGTATATTAAGTTTGTGCAAATGTCTGTCTGTCTGTCTGTTTGAACGCAAAGAACTTCTAAACTATAGAGCTAGAGACACCAAATTTGGTATGTAGGTTCCCATATAGCGTACTATGATACGAGTTTATTTCAAACTTTGGATGCCACGCCCCGTTCGCCCACAATACGCCAAAAACATTTTGACGCTTCTCATATCTCAGCTTCTATAAGCACTAGAGACTTGTAATTTGGAAGGGAACATTTAAGCATCGATATAAAACAGTCCTGAAAAATGGTATCGATTGATTAAAAAACAAAAAAGTTATTAAACAATTAATTTTCACAAAATATACATTGACTTAGCGTGAGCTAGCATGCGTCATCAAGAGCTGTCTATGTGTACATATACAAACCCGCACACATACACATGCACGCATCGAGCATGTATGCGAGCGAGCGCGTAGCTTGTGGTCTAATTTTTCACATACACATATGCATATGTATACACACATACATATATATAAATGTATCACTGTGTGCAGACTTACTGAAAATAAAAAGCCCAAACTTATGGATCAGGGAAGGGGAGGGAGGGAGAATGTTGATCAGAAAACGAAATAGGACAGCAAGTGTGAACGAGGCGAGTGCGAAGCACATAAGAACAGTTACATTTTATTCAAGGGTGCAGGGTATTTTACAGTCGGGTGCACTCGACTGTAGCCTTCCCTACTTGTTTTTCATTCAAAAGATGCAGAACTTACTCCTGTCTGAGAATAGAACATGATTCCAGAAGTCTTGGGTTTTAAAATAAGCTTATTTGAAAAAGATAGACGTTTTTGCCTATTGACTTCGGAAATCAGAGATTTTTTACGGGCGACTCTGCTATGGTACTCATACTTTTGTACAACACGGCGGACCGTATCCACCAAAACCGTTTTGGAAAAACTATCTTCTGAGATTGGAGCTGTTCTTCATGGACTGTCATTCTGAAATTACGCAGAATAGACTTTATAACAGCGCTTTGTTCGAGCTGAGTTAATAACGGCGGACGGGATATCGAGCCTTTGGCAAGATTCTGCCGGTAAAATTATGGTGATTTATTATTTTTTGAATAGAGGAGTGAGCTCCACCAATGGGGTACCAATCTCTCTATAACATTTGCCATCTAAAAATAATTTTCAAATGACTTTTCGCTCCGCAATAAAAATTTCTGCTCCTTTCTTCTACATGGTGCAAATCTTTATAATGTAATGCAAAAATATACATAGATCAATTGTAAAAAACCCGTTGAAAAAATCCCCATAATTAGCATCGGTGCCTTGAAGTCTGACTATAATCCCAAAAATTTCCATTCTATCGCAGGTAAAAGAACTGTATACAGACTTTTGCGTGTACCTATTTTTGTAGAGTACATATATACATACATATGTACATACTCTCTTCTAAACTAAATCATAAGCGGCCTGTTCTTGATCAAATACATATGTATATGTATGTATGTGTATACCTTGATATATGATACGTAAAAGTGAGACAGATAGCTCATTTTTCCAATCATTCCTATGGGGAAGCTATTTTATATTACGATTAAAGGGAGTACATATGTACATACATATGTATGTATATATGACAAGATTCATGAAGATAGCTTTAAGTATAATACGGGCGAATCATGCAACAGATGAATGAGTTTAAGTGTGAGCTGTGTGCGAATAAGAGAGAGATAGATAATCAGTGAAAGCAAGCAGTGTCTTGAGCACCTTCAGCCATTGTGCTCGACGACCACGTTTTAGGTTCAG